>PVKN010016129.1:0-18065 GCA_004027915.1 Capromys pilorides
TTTCCATTTATTGAATTCGGTTACATGTTCAGATCTTGGTATAGCTTAAGGTTTGAAGTATCCAGGCATAAGAATTAAAATCTGCCTTCTATAAATTAGCATATTCTCGTTTAATTTGAGAAAAAAAGGGAAAAGTTAAATGGTTTAAATACTGTATTTGTTAACACAATTGTATTAAAATGTTGCATATGATGACAAAAGGTCAGAGATAGAAATAATCTCAGATAGTCGAGTGTTCATTTCTGATAATTTAAAATTTAAATTTAAATTTGCTTTAAAATGTTTGTGCTTGGACATTTCAAGATACCAATTCAGTCTGTAGCAGCGGCTGCTGTATTTTTAAGAATCTCAACTTCAAATACCTCAACCTTTTATGGAAAGAGAACAAATTTTATATAAGAATTCAGAAAGAACTTAAAGGACCCAAGGACATGACTTCTAAGTCTAGTAGGAAGGTCACAGACTGCCACCACCTGACCCCACTGCCTTACAACCTCCCTGTCTGAAAAGAGAAGAGGCCAGAGAATTATGGTGAGGAGTTAAGGAGAGAAACACGGCAAAACAGAGGAAGTATAGAGCTACTGAGAAGGACTTATTATGACCTAATTCGAGGTTCTTTAGAGATCAGGCAACTATGACCAGAGGGATGAGATCCCAGCTTAAGCCAGTGTGGCGCTGCATTATTGCGTTGGAGAGGAAAAAGAGATCTGAGTGTCGGACCTTCCTCTTGAGCTCAGTTCACGTCCCACTGCTATCCTCAACTTCATTGCATTAGACCTATACCCAGGAGTCCACACGAAATGCTATTATTCCAACAATCTACCAAAAATGTATCTTTAAGCACCAAAATCCTCTATCCATTAAAAAAAAAGAACCTTATATAAAACCTGTAAGAAAGGTTGTAAATCTGGTCCAGAGAGTAGCTATGATTAAAATCTAACTGAGAAGGAGGGCATTCTCGGCAGGAAGCTGCTCCCGAGCCCAGTCTCAACACTTCCCTCTGAACACTTCCCTCTTGTAGCGCAGGGATCTGCTCTCCAGCTACAGGCCACCCACAAAAGCTAGTTCAGTAATTAACTATTCAACATCTGCCCTTGCCCCAGAACCCAGACATACCCTACAGCTTCTGCACACTCTCAGAATAACCAGGTCTTTTCCTCTCTAAAAATACTTGCCTTGCCATTTTCAAAATAATCACAATGATTTTCCTTTCCTAATATACAACCTCCTTGGTATTTCTGCATTTCACTGGAATACTTATAAGAGGATTACCATAAGTAGGAATGCCAAAAAGACAAGCAAGCTGGGCAAGAATAAAAGGAAAATAGAAATAGTTCAGTTAGTTAATATATTAACAAGATAAAAATTGCCAATTACATGAAATAGCTACTATTTCTAAGTGGAGATGGCAGATTTCTATGCCTCGTGTACTGACTGGGACGGCAACTTTGACAAATAGGCAGGACTTGTCTAAGATAACTCTATGGGTTGATTATGGAAGTTGGGGCTAATCCTCTAAATGAGAATGCTCACAAATGTATTATGAATCTGCTTCCATACTTGTAAAATCATTTCTTGCTAGTAAATTGAGAAAAAGCCTTAGCTAAGTATAGCAGTTTCACTCACTTAACTCAGAGAATGTCAAGTCTGCACTCAACCAAACTCGGCTCCTGTGAGAATTCCCGAATGAGGGACTGAGCTATCATGTCCCGTAATAATCCTTAGCCCCTGGCACCCAGCACACGCTCAAATTCAGTCTGCAGCAAGACAGCATTTTGCAACCACAAGGCTCTTAATAGTATGTAACTTGAAGGCTGAAAGCACAATAACAATGTTTAGAACAAGTAAGTACTATACCCTCAAGTTTTTATAAGGTGACATCGTAAACCAAGACAGGGCCTTTCCAAAAATGTATCTCAAGACACATCCAGAAAATATCAAGAAACAAATTTACTGGAAAGTTTTGTAAAACATGATCTTAAGTAAACGATGACTTTGTACCTAATTACAAATCATTCTTAAAAGAGATAAAATCTGTTTAGTTTGACTGATGTTTAAAGTCAGGTGCTCTTGGGTACATGATTAATTCCTTTTCCCAAAAATATTTATTAAGCTTTACATATATGAAATGATTACACATCATTGAAATTTGAAAACGACTATTTTATATCAGGTAGTGTAAATCACATGATCTTTTAAAAATAAATTGCTTTAATTCCCACTGATATATGCGTAAATAAGCATAACTGAATTGTAAATGATAAATCCTACTCATAATGTAAATACTAAGCTCCTAGCCAAAATCCTGAAGAATATACACTGTGCAGCCTACCTGGTCTATTCTGGATGTTCCGGCTGCAGTGCACCAACTATCTTGGAGTGAATCTGAGCCCCAAGCTGGCAACTGCAAACTAGATCTCACCTTCAATAGCATAGAAGTTTTCATCAGAAATGAGCAGTTCTCCTTCCCATACCAACCACCCCCCAAAAAGAAAGAAAGAAAGAAAAAAAAAAAACAATCAAAATTCTTCCTGTCTTAAATCTTTGTTCTAGCCTCTAAAAGTTTTAGGGAACATAAATTTCACTAGAAATAATCATAAGAGAAACTCAAGAAAATATTAAATGGTGTGGAAAAAAAGATTAACCACCATAATTGTTAGGCTACATTTGGACAAAAATAGTCATTGAACCAGGGAAGACAAAGTTAAGTTCGATCTAGAACAGCTCTAACATTTTAACATTACTGTGCCGAAGTCACAGCTGCAGTAGAAATATTCTAGTATACAGACAGCCAATCATAAGAAATCTGTGCGCATTACATCACCTAATATTTTAGCTTAGCTATAAGAAAAGCAAATTTTGGTGGTCTGCTAGAGATTAACAAAGTGCACACTTCTAAGAAGCTGTCATTTAAAAGTTTCAATCTCTAAGAAGCACAAAATGTTTCTCTAGATTTTAGAAAGCTTGTTTTCAAAGCATATTCTGCATTGTGTATGCTTTTTATGTTCTCAGCTTCTTCCTGTGTATTCCACCCTTTGATAATTATATACTTAAAAGCTAGAAATGTATTTTTAGAAAATTCGTGAATTTTACTCTACTACTGTCACTACCGCCATCATCCAGCTTCCTCTTTCGAAAGACTAACATCACACATGAAACCGCTCGCACACCGTTCTTACCTGAAGGGGTAAGAGGGTGTTACTGTTGCTGTCCGTCCTGAACACATTATCTTCAATCCAAGACTTCGGAGTTAACGATGGAGTAGAGCGAGTAAACTTCGGCGGTGCTATGACATTACCGGAGAAAGGTTTCTTCAGTGGCGATATCTGATTCATCGTTCCTGGAATCCCCATGTTTCCGGTTCTCCGGTGATCTCTGCCGTGCATTGCTCCCCATGACATGCTGCCGGTGCCCCAACCACTGCTCTGATGGTTGCTCCAAGGAGACTGCTTCAGAAGAGGCTGGGGGGACACAGGTACTTCAATCAGAGGCTCTCGCTAGTCTAGAATGCAAACTCAACTTTTCCACCTGAGCTAAAAATGCCAGTGACTACTAAACACTGAAACACATAAAAGCAAAAACTGAAGTACCTCAAAGCAAGAGAATATCTTAAGCACCTCACAAACAGTCATAGCTAGAGATTTTCCTGAGATCATATCTATTTAATATTGGGCAAGCTTTCCCCTTATCTACTATATACGTATTTCACAGATACAGAATCATGCAGTTACTTTTTTTCCTACAAGAACTGCATATATGGTAAACAGAAAGATACTTTTTAATACTTTTTTAAAATACATGCTCAGAAAGTGTAACATAATCTACATTGTAATCCAAATGAAATTATATTCTGCAAAGTCTTGTTTATTAAGTGGTCTTTCTCAATTAAAATACCCCAGCTATGCTTGTGAAAATTTTTTAGGTCTTGGCCTTCCAAACCAAGTTGTACTGCTGCAGTCTATTTTATGAGTTGAAAATGCCTTTCGAGATAGCATAGTATAGAAAGGGTTTGTTTTTTTTTTTTTTTTTTTTTCATTCTTCATTCAGTTTTTAAGGCATTTCACTCCAGCTTTACTACAATTTGTTTTTTTAAAAAAAATTTTATTTCTCTTATCCATGAACTGTTAAGCAATTATCTGATGTTACCCATAGGTGGATCCACTGAGATACATTGCCAATAAACTATGGACTTTAATAATCTAAATACGAATCTCTATTCAAGTCTCTTAAAGTCACTTTCAAAAGTAAATCATATTTCAGCCTAAAACCTATAGCATGAAAAGCTGTCATCAAAGAATGAAAAACTTTCATGACTATAGCTTTTTTTTTAGGGTACTGGGGATCAAACTCAGGACCTCGCCCTTGCCACGCAGGAGCTTATGCTGCGGAGCTCTATCCCCAGCCCCTCTTCTTTGCCAGCAGAAACCACTGCTAGTAATTCTACTGCCAGTGAGTTAACACACTTAACAATTTTGCGCAAAGATTTAATCAATGGAAGTATGTACCATGCTGTCACTTAAAATCAATAAATACAATACTCTGAAAAATTAAACCTGCTTTTTACAAAATAAGTTTTAAGGACCCTGATATATAGTACACCTTTATAAAGTTTCTCAAATGCTCACATAATCACGAACATACACTTTTTAAGCACAACTAAGGGGCCAGTAACAAATCACTCCACGCAGGAAAGCCTTACTTTCCTTACTAAAATGGTTCAATGCTCAAAGTTCTCATCCAGTGATCTAAAATTCCATAAGAAACCTGTGTGATCTTCGTAGGGCCCATAGTGAGACCCACTTTTTGTCCAAAAGCAGACTGTAGTTAAAAATGGATTATGGTACATGTTCTGCTAATGTCCTATATTATGGCTTTAACACAAAACTACCTCGAAATTTTTGTGACAAGTTTCCAATGAAACAGATGAAAAGCCCCAGGCAAAAAAACACAGTTGTTCAAGATGACATAAATCGTGGTAAAGTAGAACATTAATTTAAAATTTCATCATTTTCATCCTTATAGGGCACATTCTCTTTACTCAGGGAGAAATCAGTAAAGAAAACAGTCAACCAAAACTGTTAACTGTTACTCCGGTGAACTAAGACAGGATTCACACTTTAAAAGGTTAACTCCTGAGAACCGGTCAACGGAAGAAGTTCCACGAGTTAAGTAAGCACCGGTTAAGGTCAAATTCCGTTTCTCTGTCAACCCTTAATCATGAAAATGTCCTTAAACAGAATTATCACCAGAATAAATGCTGACTTCATATTTAAAAATACGCTTTCAATATCAATAAACCACCGAGGATCACTGAAAAAAACCTTGAGGCAGAAAGGGCTCCGGTCGCCACAAATCCTGTCCGCGGTAGTTCGAGACAGGTCCCAGTTACAACACACAGCCCACCGCCGCCTTCCCCAAGATGAAGGTCGCTCCAAGCTGTCACCGAGTCCCCGAGGAGAACACATGACCCTGAGCCCCGCTGTCCTTTGGTTTTTAAACCCCCAGGACGGCACCCGAGCGTGAAAACCCACAGAAACTAAGGCGATGCCCACCCTGAAGCAGGCGACCTTGACAGCCGCGGACGGCGCGACGCGCTCCCGTCCGGGGCCGGCGCAGGTGACCCAGAGGGCGTTGGGGCCACCGGAGCCCCGGCCGCCGGCGACCGGTGGAGAGAGGACGAGCCTCCCGGCCGCCGGGGCCCCGGGCGGCGGGCAGAGCCCGCCCGGCGCTGCCCACCCGCAGGGCCATCGCGCTCCGGGCCGGTGGCCGCCGCGCGTCCCGCGGGGGTCGGGCCGGCCGGTGGCGCTCCCGCCGCCCGCCCGCCCGCCCGCCCGTCCCGTCGCCGCGTCGCCGCCCGCGGGGCGCACCTGGTGGTGGTTGTACGAGTTCCGCTGCTGCAGGAAGGCGGCGGCCGCCGGGTGCTGCTGCTGCGGCGGCGGCTGCTGCGCCTGCTGTGCCTGCGGCGGCGGCAGCTGCGGGCTGACCGGGGACCTCCGGCTCGGCGGCGGCTGCGGCGCGGCGGGCGGCGGGGGCTGCGGCGGCGGCAGGCTCATGGCGGGCGGCGGCGGCGGGGGCGCGGCGGGCGCGGCCGAGAAGGGGCCTCCGAAGCCGCCGCCGCCGCCCCCGCCGCCCCCGCCGCCGCCGCCCGCCGGGACGCTGAGCCCCGCGCAGCCGTGCGGCGACACGGCCGAGAAGCTCGGGAAGAAGGCCGGGGTCATGGACGACGGCAGCCCCGGGTAGAAGCCGTTCTCCGGGTCGGGGCTGGGCGGCGGCATGGCGCTGAGCGAGCCGGCGGCGGCGGCGGCGGCGCCCGGGGCGGCGGCGGCCGTGGAGCCGGGCGGCGGCGGCTGCGGCTGGGGCGGCGGCGGCGGCTGGGACGCGGGCGGCGGCTGGGACGCGGGCGGCGGCGGCGGCGACGCGGGCTGCACCGACCAAGGGGTGCCGAAGCCGGGCAGCGGCGGCGGCGGCGACGCGGGGCCGCCTCCCCCCGCGCCTCCGGGGGGCCCCCCGCCCCCGCCCGCGCCGCCGCCGCCGCCGGGGTGCGGAAGGTCCGGGCTCTGCAGAGTGCCGAAGGCGCCCGCGCCGAGCGCCGCGCCGGGCAGGAGGGCGCCGGGGCTGCCGAGCAGAGGGTGGTTGGGCGACTCCATGGAGCCCGGCGCGGCGTTCACGGGCGGCGGCGCGGGGGCGCAGCCCGCATCGGGGGGCTCGGCGGCGCTGTCCTCGTCCGCGCCTCCGTGGTGGCGCCGCGGGGCTGCGGGCGGGCGCGGGGCGCGGGGCGGCGCGGGGCTGGAGCGGCCCGGGCGGCGCGGCGGCGGCGGCGGCGGATCCGGAGGGTGGGGACGGCGGGGCGAGCCGGACGCGTCCCTCTTCTGGCTGCTCAGCTGCTGCTGCCGCCGCTCACTGAAGTCCTGCGGGGAGGAGGTGCGGCGGCAGCAGCGGGAGGCGGAGGAGGAGGGGAGGTGCAGACTCGGTTTGAAGTCCTGGGAGGGGAGGAGGTGGGTCACACCCGCGTTCGCGCCGCCGCCGCCGCCGCCGCCGGGCTGGCGGCTCGGGAGCCTCGCCGCGCTCGCCGGCCGCGGTCCTGCGGGCCCCCGCGGCGACGCGTCCTGCACCGCCGGGCGAGGCGAGGGGCGCGGGGCGCGGGAGGAAGCGGCGGCGGTAGTGGGGGCGGCGGCGGCCGAGGAGCCGGTGACAGGAGGCGGCGGGAGCGGGCCGCAGGGCGTGGCGGCGGGCGGCGGGGCGGTGCCGAGCGGCGACCGGCGGAGCGCAGCGCCCGGCGGCGCCTGGAGCCCCAGCTGCCGCGGGAGTCGGGCCGGCGGCCGCGGGAGGAGACGCGCCCCGTTGCCGGCGCGGCCGGGAGGGAGCCAGAGCTGGGGCTGCGCTGCCGTGGTGGACGGAGGGAGTTGGTGAGAGGGGGACACTGTGACAGAACCGGGCCACGCACTGGGGCCCCGCCGCCTTTCACGACGGGCACCAACACCACCCGAGACCCGCTCGGGCGCCACCGCAGCCCGTCGGCTCGTCCGCTTAAGAAGCCCGGAACGTGCGTCAACGCCACCTCACAATCGCGCCGCCCCCCGCGGCGCAGCCCGGCACGCGCGGGCGCGAGGCCGCCCCGCCTCCGTCCCGCCCCCGTCCCGCCCCTCATTAACATAAGGCCGTGCCGGCGCGGGGGCGCGCGGCGCGGCGCCGACTGGGGCGGGGAGGCTCCCGGTAGGGGGCGGCGGGCTCTCATGTCGCGCGCGTGCGGGCGGGCACGCGCAGACGGCCCCGACGGCTCCCGTGCAGCGCCGTGTACTCGGACTGAGCCGGCCCGGGTCGTACGCGGGCCCTTCGTCGCGGCCCGGCCTTCTTCCTGTCACCTTGGCCGCCCGAGGCCTGGCCACTTGCCTGGCTTCCCAGGGCGCGGCTGGTGGGGAAACTGAGGCTCGGGGACCCGACCAGCGCCTGCTGCTCTACGCCCCGGCCTGTTGAGGGCCCAGCCCGCCCCACCGCGCCCGCCCGCCCGAGCGGGTTCGGGTCGCGAGAGCCGTCAGCGACCTGCCCTCAGCCGCACGGCCGCTTCCCGGGACCCTTGCGTCCATATGCCAGCGGGAGGAACAAAGTCGCGGGCGGCGCGCGGGGCGGCTCCCGCGCTGCCTTGGCAACGGCGGCGGGCGCGTGCCCGGCGGCCACCCGGCGCCGGCCCGCGGGCGCGCGCGCCCTGCCCGGCCCCTGGAGGCTCGGACGGCTCCGCCGCGGAGCTTTATTCCTGAGCAGGGGCGGAGCGGGCCTGAGTCAGCAGCGGGCTGGGAGCGGCGCGGGGCCGCGGGCAGGGCTTCCCGGGCGGGCGGGCGGGCGGCGCGCTCGGCGCAGCGCCCTGCCCGCGGAATCGTGGTGCTCAGGGAAAACACTGGTGTGAGTGGGAAGAATAATAGCGCGCCGCGCTACGTAAGAGGATGTGGGCTCCAGGTTCCTGTTTTGTAATTTTAACCCGTTTTGTTGGCGCTCGGGAAAGTGAAACTGCTGAAGGGATCCTAAACGTGCGAGCCAATTCCAGGCGTTGCAGAAGGGTGATTCAGACTCGGGGTTCAGAGGGAGACTAAGCGTGGGTCGTTAGCGTGCTCTTTCGATGGGAACAGGTGACACCCTGACGGGCGGCTTCATTCCCTATTAATAAAGTGATTTCCCCTTCTGTGGAGCGTTTGGAGGGTGTGTAAGTCCGAATAAACGGCAGGAAGAGCAAGGTGCCAGGGGAGGTGTTCCGTGTGCGCTTAGGGCTGGTATGGTGTCTAAAAGTAAGTTTCATACTGACTTTGTAATAGGGAAAAGATACTATTAAACCTCATAAGTGGTTCAGAAATAGACTGGGTAAATAGAAAATTGATAGCTAAATCTCAAAATCATTTTCAGCAAAACACGGAACTGGAGAACTGCCTTTATTATCCTAAATTACAGTATCTAGACAATAACTTGAGCACATTAGAAATATAAAAATGTCTGTTTTTACAACATCTGACAGATGCTTAAATATTATTCGCTAATGTGTTTTGCCGTGAAAGCTTTAACAGCGGAGGTGCTTTTTTCTAAGTGAAGTTGTGCCTGACAGTGGCTCCAGTAACAAACTTGAAAAGAAGAAAACACAAACATTTGCTCAGTCATCTAACTTTGCCCAGTGTTGGGAGAAGGAATAGCATGTGAGAGCGAAAGGTCACCTGACAGCCCAGCTTGAACTAAAATGAGATTTTTGTTTGTTTGTAATGCTCTGGTACTGGTTTTATTTTGAAGATTTAGAGGTAAATTGAGTATTAAATTGTAAAGCCAGACTTCATAGTAAGTACACTAAATTTCTAATCCTAAAGTTGCCTTCTGATATCTAAAACTATTAAGGTAGTGTGAGTTTCCTGTCTTTGAACATATTCGCAAAGTTTTCTTCTAATTCGTGTGAGGAGATGGAGAGGGATAGGGAGAGGTAGGAAAACTGCAGAGACTCCGTGCCAGGCTCTTTTGTGTCCTTATTGGGATGTTTTACTTTATTAATGTATTTATGTATGTACTTATTGTCTTCTTGAGACAGGGTCTCACTATGCAGTCCTCAGCTCACTTTTAGCTCAGGCTGGTCTTGACCTCTTGCAGCAGTCTTCCTGCCTCAGCCTCCCCAGTGTTGGGATTATAGGCATGCGCCAGCACGCCGGACTCTTTATTGTGATTTTTTTTTTTTAATGAAAATGTTAACTTTAGGTTCCATTAACTATATACTATGATATTTTTAATTCTGTAGCTCAGAATTCATTTTACTCCCATTGCCTTGGAAAAATATTCAAAAGACATTTTTGCTCCCACCCTGTATATACTCAACCCCACAGACACCCATGGAAGTGGAGTAAAGCCTCTGTTATGTAACTCCTACTCTGTGTACATGAAAGTAGATTTCATTTTCAATTAGTTTCTAATTAATTTCTAACTCTGTCTAGCTCAAATCACAAAGTTGAGTTTCAGGCCTATGATTAGACCATGAGCTGAACTGACACGTCATTGTTCTAAGACCAGCTCACTAATTCTGCTGGACCTTAAGGCCTCCAGGACACCTTTCCTGCCCTTCCTCAGCTGCTGGTCTGGCTGCTTGCTTCCCAAGAGAACTCCCACAGCCTCAGCCTGTGTCCCTAAACACCTGGCATTCATTTCCTCCTGTCAACACCAGGCACCCTGTCCCCCTCCCTTGGGAAGTCAGTCTCTGCAGAGCACCAGAACCCCTCCCTGCCAATCTGCTCAGGAGTTGGCTCAGATAACTTTCTCTCTCTCTGTCTCTGTCTCTCTCTCTCACTCTTTCCATCTTCACCTCTGCCTTAGGCAAACTTCCAGGCACACAAAATTCTACCTCACCAGTTCTCACCTTCAAAATACAAAACATAAGCATCCTGGTCTCCCACTCTCCCCCTCGGCCACTGCCCTTTTTGGCTTCCGCCTGCAGCTTTCACCAGCTTGCCCTGAGATGTACCTGTCTGAATCCCCAAGTGACTGTCTCACAGAGACCGCAAATTCAGCATGGCCACAATAGCACTGCTTCTGCATCCCTGCCCCGTGACCTGCCTTCATCCTGGTCTCCACTGGCCCATCACTGTTCTGATCAATCTGGCCAGAATGCTTGGCGTTACCCTAGCTTCCCTCCTCCTGTATCACGTGCAAACCATCAGAACATGCTGCTTAGCCTACTTCTAGCTGATGCCTACAAGTGAGCCACTTGCCACCATCCCCACCACAGGGTCACCCGCCTGCTCCAAAGGGCCATCCTCCCTTGCCTGGACCGAAACAGTCTTCAGCTTGTGGGCTTTGGCCGCCCCCTCCCCCACATCACAGAGTCCTAGCCTCCATAGAATAGCCACAGTAGTCTCTGAAATGGACATTGGGTCCCAGCAATTCCACTGATGAAAGGCATTTTCCCAGAATAAATGTCAGAATATTTTAAAGAACCGGAGGGTTTTCATGGTTTCCCCTGCCACATCATACACTATAGAATTCTTATTTCTCTTCACCCACCAGGCTAGGCCTGCCTCAGGGCCTTTGTCAGCCTTGCAATTCCCATTGTTCACACTATGCACGGTATTTGTCCTCAGAATACCAGCAGGCCCCCTCTACCACACTTCTCCTTTCTATCTGGGTCTCTGCTTTCAAGGTCAAGGTTTCTTGTCCTAGGATCATCTTTCCTGAATATCATTATAAAACCATAGCCTCCTCTCCCAGCTCCAGCTCCCGTGTTCCTAGGCTGTGTGGCTTTTCCCCTCCTGAATCCTTCTCTTGTTAGACTAAGTCATAGGAGGCAGGCAGATTCCTTTGCTCACTGTTCCTCCATCTAGAACAGTGCATGGCACCTGTGCATGCTCTGAATGAAGAATGGTTGAGTTGATGCAAAGCATCATGGGAAACAGCAGCCAGATGCATTCAGCGTATTAGGCAGGTCTTCACTGATGGTTCCTTGGCTGGCAGGAGCTCCCCACTGACTGTACAAGTCTCCTACCTGGGACTCAGGGTGCCTAGATACATCCAGGCATGGGCAGGATGAGGTCTCAAGGGCAGACAGATCAGGCCTCTCAGACTTTCTCCCTGGGGAAGAGGTAAACCTGGTAAACCTGAGGGAGACTTCTGGCTCAGGAGCCTGCAGTCAGGACCCTACGCTCCAGGACTTGAGGTGAGGGGAACGAGAGAGACCAAGTTACAGGGCTTATTGCAAGACCTTGTGCAGAGGAGTCCGGGTGAGCTTGTCTAAACAGTGCAGGGCACAGAGCCATGAGGGCAACTCCAGGCCTTGCTTCCCAGCTTTCGGCTTCTTGGTGCTACAGAGAATGACCCCAGCCAGTAGGATGCGTGTGAGTCTTTAGGCAAGAGCTGTCTAGACCTGTTTTTTGGGAAGGAAGAAGGGAGATTTCAGGTTGGTACTGATCGCACCCACCTTAGGGTGCTGGGCTGAGGTCACACTTTAGAGTGGTGCCCCCTCAATTGCATAGGCTTTCCTGCCTGTCTAAGCCTCTCTCCTAATGCCTCATGTATTTCTCTTTGCATAACTCTTACCTACCAGGGCTTCTCACATTTGTATTCTTGATCTTCTCTACCATGACGGGTCTTTCTAGGTGACCTCATCCACTATCGGGTTACATGTCCTCAGTGGGCTGATGTTTTCCGAGCTCATCTGGGCAGCCCTGGGGCCGAGATCGCACGTCCATCGCCCTGCTGAGCTGTGTGACCTGCGCACCCCTCCGTCCATGAGTATCCATACCTGCGTCTTCCCCTAACCTGCTGCTCCTCTTTTGCTCCGGGTCTGGGCTGATGCCATTATTCCAACCAGTTCCTCAAGCTGGAAACATGAGTCACTCGCTTCCTCGTCCTCTCTCTCTCAGTCCTTGGCCACCACACCCTGTCAATTCTCCAGCAGAAATGTTGTCTTCAGACAGTCTCTTCAGTCTAGTTTTCCCATTCTGGCCTTAGCTTTGCGTCTTTTCCCCACCCTGCTCACATCATCTCAGCTCACCTCCCAGCCCTTTTGTCTTCTCACTTTAATTATTAATGTCCAGAAACAGCCACGTTCTTGCACACAGTCCATGTCCCCATCCCCCTGCCTGGCTCCCCCAGCACCAAGTCTGGACTGGCTCGCAAACAGACCACTTCAGCATATATTGCAGCTTGCCCCTTTACCTTTTCCTCTGGCTGCAGCTCATTCTGCCTGATCCTTAAGCTCAATCCCATCAGCTCACAGGTTCACTGAGGACAGAAAGTTTCTTTCCTGGAAGGCCCTACCTCTCTTTTCACAGCCAAAGTTTCCTTCCTTTTCAGGACCCAGTTCAAAAGCCTTAGTCCGTCTTGGCCCCTCTGAACTGAGAGTTGAGGCCTCTCTACTCTTGCAGCTTTGCCACAGTGATTATTTTTTATTACAATAGTTACCACATGGATGGTAATTATCACCACAGTCCCCTTACCTGCCACGGTGCCTGAAACGTAAGTGCCTAATAAGTACTTGCTGATTAGTAATTACTCAAAGAATGGTATATGAAAGAAAGATGAAAGGAAGGAAAGGAATGAAAGACGGAGGGAAAGGAAGAGGAAAGAAGTAAGAAAATATTTCCAAACCATGCTTACAAAGAGCTGTACCATTTTGTGGAGAATTATTTGTTGCTGTTGCTGATTGTTAGTGTTATTATTAGTGTTATTATTTTTCTGGGGCTTGAACCCAGGGCCTTCCCCATGAACTATATGCCCAGAACTTTTTAAGAAACATGCTGGGTTTGACCTTGTGATCCTCCTGCTCCAGTCTCCCAGCGTTCTGGGATCATAGGTGTGCATCACCACACTCAGCTGGAGAAGTGGAGCGTTATTGATGTATGCTTGCCTGAGAAAATAAGTGAACAGACTATCAAAACAAAACCCAAATCTTATTCCCTCTTTCAATGTTTTCTTCCACACTGCCAAACTAAACGTGCCTTTCTGGCCATTCCATTCGACATCCTAGCCATTAGACCATTCCAGAATGGAGTCACTCATGAAGGAAAACATCTAGAATCTTACTCCTAGGAGAAAGCAAAATGCCCAGCCACGATGAAAGGTCTTTGCCGGCAGCAGTGCAGTTCACTGAGCCTGGGGCTTGTTGTCAGCCCAGTGCCCTCCTGGAAGGGAGGCCTCCCACTGCCGCAGGCCCTGTCACGGTGCTCTCAGGGTGCTTAGCCACTCGGGCTTGCTGTTCTGCTGTTGTGGACCTTCTCTTTAAGACCTGCTCAGCTCAGAGAGACTGAAAGTGCTTGGAGGTTGACTGTACCTGGTGTATTCCTTTAGTTCCCAGTTCTTAGTGATTCATTTTTGTGCTCCGAAACTATTTGTTGAGCACCTAGCGTGTGCCCAACATTATGGTAGGCACGGAGGGCAGCATCGGGCACAGATCAGGAGCCAAATTCTGTTTAGTCATGGAGGCTGCAAATGAATGTTGCTGATCCCGGGTGGCTAGATCCTGGCCCTAACTGTCTAGACAGTGTCAGAAACCGAGATTGGAGGTTGAAACTGACCTATGAAATTGAAATCACGTAGGCTGCAGCATAGTCTTGTTGGGCTGGTCCTGGGTGGAACCCTGATTAATATAGACTACTGAGGTAAGACACATGCGGGAAGACACTAGAAATTACTCACCAAAACACATGGTACTCCAAGCTTAAGTGGGATTTCCATGTGTTATTCTCTCTTGATACATTTTTTGTGTAGCTATAAAGCAAGTCATAGTCTTGTCTTATAGCTGGAAAACCAAAGCTCAGAAACAAAGTAATTTGCTCCAGATAGTTTACGTAGACTATGCTTAGTACCCCCCCGGCTCCCTTTGCAGTCTTCTGCTCCATTATTTGGGCCCTGGGCTCCCACCAGAAGCAGAGGCATTAAGGGGGCCACAGGTCAGCAACTACCTGAGCAAAACAGAGCCACAGAGGTAGGCCTTTAGAAACAGTGTTTAGGGATGTATCGTAGGACCTACACTCAGAATGTGTAAGAGACTCTGCTCACTGTAGCACTGCCTATAGCAGTTAAAGTTGGCAGTTGCCCTAGTAGGTGAGTGGCTGGAGAAAATGTGATATATGTATCCCCCGAGTGTGCAGGGATTACAGGCCTGTGCTAGCAGCCCCAGCTCCAAATTATCAGTAGAAATCATTGTGGTAAATTGGTAGAATATAATTTATAATAATAAGAAACATAAAACTCAATTTTCCATAGAAAATAATTACAACAAACTTGTATAAAAAATGAAATTTTGAAAGATTTCATAATGACTTCACTGTATATGAGCCCACAGTAATGCTTTTAGGACCAGAGCTGGTCCACATTTATTTTACATTGAGAGGAGTGGTGTGGTGGTTACGCCAGGACTGTGGAGGCTGCCTTCTAGCTGAGGTCCCTCTGTTGCCCCCAGCCTTGGCAGCAAGGCCTGGGCATGTGGGCAGGGCCATCCATGCAGTGGGGATTGCTGCAAGGGTACGCAGCAGTGTTTCCAGTGGAGTCTTCCCTAGTGTTTGATAAAGAAACACTGTCAAAACGGACAAAAGCCTCGAGCTGTCTATACATTTGGAAGCTTCAGGCGCAGAGTAAGCCAGACTCAGCTGGAAGAACCCAGCGGTAATCTTGGAATGAAATAACAAAAGCAAAGAGAAAAGGGAAGGAAAAAAAAATGGTAACAAGAAGCATACAAATATCCTGCCTTCATGGTAGCCAAAATACCTGATTGCCAGTAATGGAAAGATAAACAAACAAAACAAAAATAGGAAATAAACTTCCTCCTAGAGCTAAAAAGGAAGAAGACAACCCTGAAAGTTAAATGTTAAACCAATTCAATGACTGCTTAAGCCCTCGAAGAAAAAACAGTGATGTAAGAGGGGCAAACTCCAATTTTAAGAGCAGAACCGAATTCTGCTGGCATTTCCGTTGCTGGCCGTGGGTGGTGTGCGCTAACCGTGCATGCTTTAGCTTTTCCCTACCTGTTTTCTCCTCTGCTAAATAAGAAGAAAGATTGTATGAGGATGACACTCCATGTGGTGGAAGCACTGGTCTCCAGACTAAGAGACCACAAGACCACCACATTCTGGAAAAATGTAGACACCAGCTACTGCTGTGAACTATATAATACGATATGACAAATTTTAGTAGCCATTTAAAAAAAATAAAATTAACTTGAGAAATGTTTTAAATATAAAATATAACTGTGTATATAAATATTATTTGACCTTGTAAATTAATATAAAATTTCTGACTGCTTTTTTGCATCAATTAATATGACTGTAGTTTGCTTTGTGATTGTTTTCCTGTTAATGTGGTGTATTACATTGTTGGACCTTCAGTTTCTAAACTAGCCAGGGATAAATTCCACTTGGTCCTAGTAGATGACTTTTTATTTGTATTGTTAATATTTTGGAACATATATACCACATATATGATATGTGTTACATATGTTGATGTTTATTTTACATCAAGAGGAGTGGTGTGGTGGGTACGCCAGGACTGTGGAGGCTGCCTTCTAGCTGAGGTCCCTCTGTTGCCCCCAGCCTTGGCAGTAAGTCCCGGGCACATGGGCAGTGCCATCTGTGCAGTGGGGGTTAAACCAAGTAGTATGCTACCACTGAGCTGCGTTGTTTGACCTTTACATTTTTGAGACAGTTTTACAAAGTTACCTGGCCTACTCTCGGCCTTGCAGACTGAACTGAGATGCTAAGAATTCTACAGAAGGTATTTACATGTGCAGTCATGCGTTGCTTACTGGGGGTGAAACTACTGTGAGATATGTTGGTATATGACGTTGTGTACCCTTCACAACCTATATTTACATAAGCTAAAGATGACTGGAATCCCATTATGTGATACCATCTCATGGGACCACCACCATATAGGTAGTCCAAGGATGACCTCAGTGTCCTAAAGCGACTTAAGAAATGGTAATCTGGAGTTTCTTCTTCCTTGTAATTTTTGTCTGGTTTTCTATCAGGGTAATAGCTTGAGTTTAGATATGCTCTTTCCTCTTACGATTGTTTCTAAGTTGTGTGAAAGATTTAAGTGGCTGGTAGAATTCACTAGTGAAGCCAACTGGACCGGGGCTGTTCTCCACAAAAAGCATTTGAATTGCTAATTCAATCATTGTACCTGCTGAAAGACTTATTTTTATTTTCTTCTCATTTCCGTTTCAAGTTTTTGCTTTTATCTAGGAGTTTATCCATTTTGTCCCAGTTATTTGCATTGCTTGCATACAATTGTCCATAGTATTCTCTTAGGAGCTTTGTAATTCTTTTGAGGTCTATACGGAGAATCCGTCTCTTATTCCTGGTGTTAGTAATTTAAGTATTCTTCTCTTTTTCAGCCTTGCTAATGGCTCATTAATTTGGGTGAGTTGGTTTCATTCATATTTTTATTAGTATTTCTATTCTCTATTTCATTTCATTGAGCTCTAGTTATTATTTCGTTCTTCCTTTGGCTCACCTTCATTCTAGTTTATTCTTCTTTTGCTATTTGTAGAAAGGTAGATCATTAACTTGAGACATCCTTTTTTTACGTAAGCATTATAGACATGAATTTCCCTTTAATCACTGCTTTAGCTACACCTGATAAGTTTTGATATGTTGTTTTTGTTTTTATTGATCTCAGACTATTTAGTCATGTGTCTGGTGAATTCTTTTTTGAACCTTTTAAAATGGATTATTAGCATTATATTAGTGCACGTTAATACTGTGTAGTGATGGAAATTATTTCAAGAAGTTGGTACCTGCATTTCATGTGCTGTAATCAATTTCAACACCTCACCATCTGGCTTTCCTCTCCCTGCCCTTACTTCCCTATCTCCACAAGTGTACTTAGTGATTTCTTGTGCTCCCTTGTGTGTGTGTGTGTGTGTGAGGCTTTAGTTTTTTTGTATAGTAAAAAATGTAATATTTAACTTTCTGCTTTGTCATATACTTGTGAATTTCTCAAATTTCTGCCTGTCTTTGTGAGGTAATTACATTGTAGTTTAGTTAAAAACATATTTTGTATTATTTAAAAGCTTTGAAATTTGTTGAGGTTTATTTTATGGCTTCCTCACACATGCTTTAATGGGACAATTTCCCTGTAAGATTGAAAATACCATGTGTTTTATTGTTGCTGATCAGAACGCTCTAGAGATGCTTTATAACCAGTTGCTTTTCACTATTGTTCAGGTTTTCTATTTGCTTCTTGAACCTCTCCTTAATTCTTTCGTTGATTATTGAAATTGGGTTCTTCATGTCTTCAAATATTGTTGTTGAGTGTCTATTTTTTCCATACCTTAAATTGGGAGGGCTCTGTGGGTGCATTTATGTTCACAATTTCTTTGTTTTCCTGATGGATTAAAGTTTGTCTTATGAGTCATTTTTTGACCTCCAGTGACAAATTTTGACCCAAACATTCTATTGTCTGATATTAATGGAAAAGCTTGAGCTTTCTTTTGGATACACTTCTATGATGGCGTACCATTTTTTGTCCATTTACTTTCAGCTTACTTGTATCTTTAGGCAAATGTCTCCATTGTAGATTGCAAATAATTGGATCATGTTTGCTCCATCCTGCCA
>PVKN010016130.1:0-18064 GCA_004027915.1 Capromys pilorides
TTTCTTTCTTTCTTTCTTTCTTTCTTTCTTTCTTTCTTTCTTTCTTTCGTGGTACCAAGGATTGAACTCAGGACCCTGCACTTGCCAGAGAAGTGCTTATTGTATTTAAACATGCTTGAAAAAAAAGAAACCCAAGGAAAAACAAAAGACAGTTTCAGAGAAAACTTTTATAATTTATCTAGTAAAAAGAGGGCTAATTT
Organism: Capromys pilorides; assembly: GCA_004027915.1. Taxonomy (NCBI): domain Eukaryota; kingdom Metazoa; phylum Chordata; class Mammalia; order Rodentia; family Capromyidae; genus Capromys; species Capromys pilorides. Next base: position 201 of record PVKN010016130.1, read on the forward strand.
TCTTTATGCATAAAGAACTCATAAGCACTGAAACCAAAAATGTAATAGGATGATCCACAGGTAAAGTGGAGAAAGACAGAAAACAGGAAAAATAAAATACATAAATTTACCTTGACTCATAGTAAAAGAAATGAACGTTAAAATTGTGCTAGAATGTTCACCCCTCACCCCCCAGATTTGGAGCATGGAAAATTTCGGAAGCCACTGCTGACGGCGAAGCTGCTGAGAACCAGAGCCTGAAGGGAAGCGAACTTGGCAGAATCGGAGAAGGCTGCCGGTGCACTTGCCCTGCGGCCCTGCTGTTGGACTTCGGAGGAGCTCACCTCAAGATCCACATCAGCAAACCCAAAGCAACATTCTGCCAGGCTTAATACCAGTGCCAGGATGACCCTAGGGTCCAGTAATAAGGCCGCATACAGCACAGTGGCAAATTAGATAAACCACGAAGTGAAATTTTAAAAAGAGCTCTGATGCAGATTTGCAAGGACGCTTAGAACGCGTTCTGCAGAAAACACAAGCCAGGGCGGTGAATCTGCTGTGCCGCCCTCTGTGTCTTGGCAAAAAGAAAACCCACAGCTCACTGTTTCGGCAGAACTTGCTCATTGTGTGGTAGTTTGCGTTCACCAGATTAAGCCTGAACAAAGCAAGGTGTGTTTTGCTTTGCTTTAGTTTCGGTTTCTCCCCAGTGCCAGGGGTAGGCTAGGTGGCTGAAGTAGACATAAGAAGGCCTCTTTCTCCCTCCCTCTTCTTGATGCCCGTGGTCTCTGTGGGCTGACGTACAGTGGCCTTAACAATAGGGTGATGGATATAAGCGAGACAGAGACAGGCACTCTCTGTTTCCTCTGTTGCTATTGTTGCTGTTCTGCTGCCATGAGCTATTACCCTCTGCCATGTGCCTCTGCTTTAGAACCAGCTGAGTAGGGACTGAAGCCTCCAGTAACTGGGAGCTGAATAAACCTTTCCTTCCTTCAAAAAACCCAGTAGGATGCTGGTCCACGTCTCCAGACTTGTGCTGCAGACACCCTCACTGTTAACTGTTAACTGTTGCTTCTGGGTCTGCCGCTTCTCGTTGGAGGAACTCCCACCTTCCTTGCCTTGCTTGGCGACACCACTTGGTGATTAGCTTCGCTGTGCCTGTGCAAATCGCATAGCATCACTCCAGTTAATGCCTGCAACTCCTATTCCAGGAGGCCTAGAGAATATGCCGTCCTTATGGCTTCTTCCATGGGAAGGATCCCTGCTCCTGCCTTGGTGACTACTAGTGCTGGCCGGTGTTCTCTTACCCATCCCACATGCGCTCAACCTCAGCACTCAAAGGAGATGTGGCTTCCTCTTATCCCCAGGCTTCAAGGTTTTGTCTTCTTTGTTTTTGCAAAAGATTACATATAAGGCAGAATTAGTGCAGCAGAAACACCGTACCCTGCCTAGTGAGAGGACGGCTCCTTGACGAAAACCATTGCAGTACAAAAATGCATCCAACTAACCAGGCTTTCTACCAAGTCAGTTTTTATAACTTCAGGGGTGCTTGCATTTATTTAAACTACTGTGGACTGAACTCAGGACCTTTGCAATGAATGCTATTCTCAACCCTTTTATAATGATTATATTTACTTATTTATAGACATTTAAATTCATATTTAGTGAAAATAAAGGTTTGTACTAATATTGTTTGCCCTATTAATTGCCTATATCTTAGACTCTGAGTAACTATCTTGAAGATAACAATACGCAATGTAATTAACCACTGTTATCTCCCTATTATCTTATTTTGAAATTTTGACATTTTTTTCTCTTTGAAATAAATAAAAATACATAAATAAATTTACATTTAAGGATCTCATGAAATTGCTAAATTGCCCAGGCTGGGCTTGAACTTGTGGTTGCTACTGTATTTTCCGTCTTCTAGAGATGATTTTAGATACACTGGAGGATGTGTGTCGTTTAGTGTGCAGCTATTATCCCACTGTATAAAAGAACTTGGGAACCTATGATCGAGGGCTCCCCAGGGGCCCCGAAATCAACCCCCGTGGCTTCTGATGCACCACATGCCTTCATCTGTTATATTTTAGGTAGAGCAGGTAGCCAATAACACACCTGGAGCTTGCTCAGAGGTGCAGTGATCCTCCCCACTGAGGTCAACTGCAAACTACAAACATTCCAGTAAAGCAGAGCAAGCTGAGAAGAGCCACTGAGGTGAATGCAAAACCTGCCTGGGTTTTGTCATAACAAATAGTGCTGCTGAGTCAGCAGTTAACAGACTCATTACGTACAAAGTAGGACAAAGAGGGTAGAAAGCGGAGCAAGACTTCTCTTTCGTACATTTTGTGAGATCAACATCTTCTTTGCAAATAGTTCTGAAAAAATATTGAGATGCAAATTGAGTACAGATGACAGGTGGGGGTGAATGGTTCTTCAGTAAATTGAAGAATGAGGTCTAGAAATAAAGCCAAAGTGATAAAATTCATAAGACTGGGTGACACTTTGAGAAGATGATAAACTGACATATGGAAAAGTCTCTAAGCTTCAAGTGCCAACATTCTTAATCCACAAACATTCATGTAAAGACTTTGAGTTTGTATAGTGGGAATAAGATATTTTTTATATATGCTTTCATTTAAAAAGAGAGCTACTGTAATAGCAGAAAGAACGGCACCCACGGTGGGAATCATGACTTCATATTGCACAACTGGAACCAAGCCAGGCTAGGAAAGCCGGAAGTCCTGGGGATATGAAAGGATTTCCCAGTGAGGCCACCGAGAAACTGGTACTCGAGGAATTCCGTGACGGGCCCATGGGGAGGTGGCCCTGGCTGGTGGTTCCTCACAGCAAGGTTGTGGGCGTATGAAAGGTACGTTGTGTTTAGGCCAGAGTCTTACACGAGGAATCATGAGTGGGTGAAGAGTGTACATGTACTCTGTCACTCTGAACAAATATCGGTCAATATTAATAGTAGTAGTGTGATCAAACTTGAACTGTCTGTTACTGGAGTATAAAAGCATATTTTTCCAAAGTAGGAGTTAGAGGACAGACATCCAGGAATTAGAAAATAGAGGAGCAAGATTTAGTGCAGGTAAAGAAACCCTGTCATGGACTTAGAGAAAGGGCTGCTGATCCTAGTAACTTACAGTAACTGTGATTGTGAGCTTCTGGGGTGTGTGTGTGTGTGTGTGTGTGTGTGTGTGTGTGTGTGTAATGAACTGTGCAGAGAGAAAATTGAAAGTCTATGCTCATGATGTATCTTAACATACGTAATTCGTTCCTCTCAATTGTGCCTGATGACAATAAAATTGGATTTTAAACTTGATCGTCTTGAAAGCTACATAAGAGATTATGAAGCTGCACTTCCCAGCATGTCTGAGTGGGCCCTGGAGGGATGGCTTGGGGTCCTAAGCTGGTCCTGACCCCTTCTTCCTCCCTGACCCACTTTCCAGACATCACGAGCTGAGCATCTGTGCTCTTCCAACTCCCTCATCGTGGTGATTCACCCTCAGAGGCAGCCCGATCTTGGATTGAGACCCGTAGCTCCATGAGCCACAGTAAACCTCTCCTCCTAAGGCTGTGCATGTTGGGCGCTGTGTCCAGAGGATGGGCAAGCTGATGGGCACATGGCTACACTGTCTGTGTTTTACTGAATCTATTTTCTGTGCTTCAGAAGGCCAAGGAAGGAAAGGAGAACCCCTGGACCCCTCCTTCCCAAGATGAGCTGTTCCTCTGAATTGGCTGAGACACTTCACAAGTAACCACCATCCAGCCCGAGACAGGATTTGGTATCACAGAAGTGGGGTCATGCTATGACCATACCTGGCCGTGTGGTCCAGGACCCTTTGTAAACAACTTGAAGGAAGAGTTTGGAAAAGTTCAGGTGCAGCTGAAAAAGAGCCCTGGAAAGCCTTAGACTTACTGTATGCGAGATTCTGATCAGAGCTCAATAGGTTAAAATGCTGATAAGATTCTCTCTGTAAAGATCCTCCTGTCTTAGTTACTGTCCTCTTTGCTGAGACAAAGTCCCCACTGCAAAAAGGTAAGAAAGAAAAAGTTTATTTAGCTCGCAATTTATAGAGATTTTGATCCCTAATTGGCTGGCTCCATAAAGTAGGGTGGCACAGCGGAGGGGAAACCATTCCTGGCAGAAGAAGACAGCAAAGGCACCCAGCAGTGGGGGACATGGGTCTCTTTCCATCCCTCATACTGTATCCAGCATACTGGCTTTAGGGCAGTGCTCGTGAATTTACCTGGGAATCACCCGTCCTTAGCCCAGTACCTTTAATGCCAGTCTTCCACCACCAACCCATCACACACTCTAGCTCCAGCCACCTCAAAAAAAAGCCTTAGGACTGCATGAGGCTTCAGAGGGACAGCTAGACACAAGCAATGTACAACACAGGCTCAGTTTTCTGCTGAGAATAAGGACTGCATTGGCTGTTGGACTCCAGATGATATGTGCTATGGCGTGGCAGAAACTTTGTGTCCAGAGACATGGCCTGAGAGTGAGATTAAGGGTAGCAGACTTATTAATCTTGCAGAAGAAATTTCTAGACAGTCTGACGTTGAGGTGATGGTATAGTTACTATTGGGGCTTGTAGCCAGATTGTGTTGAGAATCAAGAGCAAAGAACCTAGAGAAATGATTCAAAACATTGTGAATTTCATCAGAAAAAAAGGCTCCAATAAAGCCATGGACTGTGGTGTTGGAACAGACGGCAGGAAAAGGCAAAGTATTTCGGAAGAAGATAGCAGATAATCTGGCCTGAAGACAGCACAAGAACCAGCAGGACTCCAGCATTTGCAGCCTCGGAGTTGCAAAGGTGAAGGCTTTGCTTTAAGAAGACAACTCCAGAGCCCCATGTTCCAGAATGGCAGTGCCCAGAGAATCTGTTCCTTGGGGTTTGCTATAGAGTTCAGTGATCAAAGCCCTCCACCCCACAGCCAAGGGCCAGCAAGGCTGGCTACTTCACCAACTGGTGGCAGCCCTGGCACCTTCCATGTGTTCCTGGCTTTAGATACACGCAGAGTGCAAGAGCTGTGAGGTCATAAAGACCTCCACCCAGGTTCCAGGAGGAATGTGGCCCTGAGGGGGCAGCACATGGCACGTGAAGCTGCGAGTGTGACGTCAAAGGTGCAGTGGAGAACCCAGGAGATTTGAGAATCCAGGAATGTGGGCCATCTGAGGAAAGCTTCCAAGAGGGAGCAGCGATCCCAAGAGAGGAACCATGGGAGTACAGCCACCAGCAGTGCCGAGGAGGGTGGAGCCACCCAAGCCCTTTGTGATGGCCAAGAGAGACTCTGTTTTCTTTCTGTAACTCCATTTGAACAAAACTCACTTAAGTTCAGTTGAATGTCAATGAACTCACTCCCTCTTATCCACTTTCCTGTCGTTAACCACACCCGCTGAGAAAAACAGAGGTATAAATAGGGAAGAAACATAACAGCTTAGGTAAGCAGGGTAAATGTTAAACTTCAGTGTTCTATGACTGGCAGTGGTCTTCAACATCTGGAGAATGAAACCTCGTAACAGTTGCGTGGCAATTTTGCAAAATTCCTGGGAATGTGAAAACATGGTCGTAATGGATACCTAAGAAGTATATAAGCTGAAAGCAAAGTGTAAGCCAATACCAACAATTTGTTCTTCCTGACTTGAGGGTACAGGATGTCCACCGCAGCTGGCTGGCACTCCAAGCTTCCTGGTCTCTTTTGCAGAGGCTTATCTTCCTGCGCTGTCATCTGCCGCCACATTTGGGGTTCACATCTTGTTACAGATTGCTTCTGATGCTGGACATAGAACTACAGGATTTGCTGCTTGCTCTGTGGGACCTTGGACTTGCTTTGGTCCCTATTATGGTTTGTGTCTAGGTGTCCCCTCAAAGCCTCATGTAGTCATTGGAGTGGTTTCTGGAATTTGTAATTGATTATTGTGGAAATGGGTGCTGCCCCTCCCTTGGGGCAGGTGATTTGCATTTCAAGGTAAGGTAGGAAGACAAGTTACCTGCTTCAGCTGCTGCTAACTCTCTCCCTGCACTATTACTCTTGCCTGCCACCATGAAAGGTTGTTTTCTGCCATGTATCACTCTGCCTTAGAGCCAGATGAATATGGACTAAAATCTCTAGCAACTGCAAGCTAAATAGTTCTTTCCTTCCCTCATTTTGAGTGTCAGGTATTTGTCCCAGCAATGAGAGAAGAGTAACTAAGAGAGTCCCATTACATTGTATCCTCATTTGTACTTTTTGGAATGGAGATGTCTATCTTGTGCCACTGAACGTTGGAAGTACTTAACTTTCTGGGCATTTCTACAAGATCTCAGAACCAAATTTGCCTCAAATCTCAGAGGAGACTTTGAACTGTTTAGAAATACTAAAAATGTTAGAACTTTGGCAACTCCTAGAAATGGACTAGATGCCTTTTTTATTAACAGATGTGCATGAGTCCTTGGGGGGCTAGGGACAGAATATTTTGATTTATGTCTCGATGCCTCCTTCAAGAGCCTCATGCAGTTAGATAGGGGCACTTTTAGATCCAGAGATGGCTGGATCTAAAGTGTGTGGTGCTGGGAGGAAAGGTATATGATTACCAAATCTGCCTCCCAACTGGCTTGACATGGTATTGGCTAAGATTAAGGGCGTGAGTTCCACACAACCCAGGGTGTGTATCCTGCCTACAAGATAAGGGAAAGAAAGAAGGCTAATATGTTCTTTCCTTCCTGCTTGCTAGGGCTATGTCTCCTCTGCAACACCCTCCTCCAGCACATCACCCTGCCTTGGAGCCAGCCAGCTGTGGACCAAAAGCTCTGCAAGCTTTGAACTGAGAAAACCTTTCCTCTTTTAACTTTGGGTGTTGGGTATTTTGTCTCAGGGACAAGGAGAAAAACTAAGACAATCATCCCAAAGTTAAACCTATGCATTAGAATTTCAAAGAGAGAGTTAGATAAATGCCTCAGAATAACTTGCAGAGTTTAACAAGATCAGGAAGGAATAGGCTCTTCTCGTGTAAAAGTTTCTGTTTCCCAAAGCAGACCGTGGTCCAGAGTCAGCCAATGCCAGCCTGGGAGTGTCTGCCTTCTCGTGCCCACACCCACCTTTGCGGATGTGGCTTCCAGAGCTGGACGTGCTCTAGCAGCCTCACATAGCAAAACTCTAGATGGCCATTTCCCAGAGGACATTCACAGGAGAGGAACCTGCCATCGAGTCATGACCACCCTGAGCACCCCATGGGTTTCCACTGCACGCCCTGGCTCGGAGCGCTTCTGCAGCACAATCTGAGAAGGCAAGTGGCCAAGAGCCGAGAAGACGCCCCAAGAGGAGCACGTAGGGCCGGCGAGTGTCTGTGCTGGCTTCCCGTGCGTGAATTCATTTTTGACAAATTTCACACTCACTGATTTGCAGAAGAGGCAATGAAAAGACAAATTCTCATTTGAGTCTGTCAGGCCTGTATTATTGGCATGCCTCACGCACACGTTGTACCTTTCCAACGGTAATCGGACGTCATTAGACCTAAAAACTACAGGAATGATACAATAGTTACAAACAAAAGGAAGAACAGTGGGGAGAAAGCAAATAGGACTGAACAAGATTGCAGCCACATTTTCAGTCCAACTAGAGAGTTGTTATGATATTTCACATTATATTGCAACAGTGACCCTCCCGCTTTTGAGCCTTGCTTTTCCCCACAGATGCGTGTTGACCTTTAATTTCCCAGATTGAAGAGTGTCCCCTGAAGTCTGCGTTCCTCCAACCCCCACTCCGTGACTTTAGTCAACTAGAATCTTTATGGCTGCGAGCGTGTGATGTTCCAGCCTGTGTAACCTCCTATCTTGATCCCCTTGCTATTTGGACAAACTATATATATTATGCTATGTCTTATTATCTATCTTTGATTTTGTTCTTTATTTATGTTTTCAATGTATAATACATGAGAACCCATGCGCTATGTAAGTCTGTGTATCTGACTTGTTTTATTTAACTTACGGTCTCAAGATGCATCCATTTTCCTGAAAATGACTCAAGATTGTGCTTCTTTATGGCAGTGTAATGTTCTGCTCTGTAAACACCTCGTTTTCTTTATCCGTCCGTGTGTTGGTGGGTACACAGGTGGCTCCCCAGCTGTGTCTATTCCACACGGTGCTGCTGTACGCATGGGTGAGAGTGTATCGCTCCCGCAGGATGCCTTCAGCTCTTTCAGGGAGATATCCAGAGAATAACGAGGAGGAATGAAATCTCTATTTTTTTATGTTTTGAGAAGTCCCCGGCTTTACTTCCATAATAGTTGTATTAGTTTAAATTCCCACCAACAATGCAGAAGGGCTCTTTCATTCCCATAGCCTCTCCAGGATTGGTTGTTATTTGAATGCTGATAAGGGCCATTTTCTGGGGTGAGATGCAACCTCAGAGCTTTAGCTTGCACCTCTGTGCATGGTACAGAACATTGTTTCATGTCTTTGTTGGCCCCTTGTACTTGTTAGAAATGTCTGCTCATTTCTGTTGCCCATCTTCAGCCTGAGTCTTTCATTTTGAGAGTCTGGTGTTTTTCAGTTCTCTATATATGCTAAATATTAGTCCATCTGAGCAACAGCTGGCGAATACTTTTTCTATTCTATTGGTAGAAAGTGAAGTAAGATTCTTGGCCTGGCAGAGGCTTCTTAGCCTTCTTGGCCTTGAGAGAGAGCCAAAGGTTCTTTGCCAAAAGTAGAGTGTCCTGAGGAAAGACCTGGCTTGGCTTCCCAACCTGAAGCTGCACCTCTGCCTCCTCTCCCTCCACCTCTGCAGCCCAGCAGAGCCTTGATTTCTGCACTCTCACAGCAGGTGGTGGAAGCTGCTAGCCCTTGGTAGCGGCCTCTGGATACCGCCTTCTTGTGGTTCTTGTCTCCTGATTTTCCTTCAGTGCCTACCACCATGGCGTCCTCGCACAGGCTTGCCACATATGATACAGGTTTGAAGCTGAATTGTAATTTAAGAGAAGCAGCCACTGCCCATTAAGGCCCATGGCTTCAAATGTTGCCCGGGGCTCACGAGGCCTGGGAGCTGAGGTGGTGGGGAGCTGCCTCCCTGCTGCTCCTACTCAGCACCTCTAAAGTTAGCCCGGGGCTGGGAGCCAGAGTTCAACCTTAGTCCCACCAGCTGCAGCCAAGTCAGTGCGAGGCGCTTTCTGGACCCCTGTCTTGGTGCTGGTGAAGCTCCCTGATGCCAGCCTCACATCTGCCAGCACTCTGAGCTCACACTGCTGTCTCCAGCCCAACTCACAAATCCAACCCCGCGCCAGACCACTGGTGCCAGGCTGTGGAGTGGGTGGTGATCCCGAAGTTAACACCCAACCATCCCAAAACCCATTTCCGGTGTGTTAAACCTTCTCTTCTGGAGTCAATACAGAGCACTGCTTTCATCTTTTTGCATCTTTTAATGGTTGAAATGGATTAGGTTGAATTTTTAGATTAAAATGTGGGTCTATTTTACAGTCTTAAATGCTGAGTTAAAAACAGGTCCTAACCAATTGCCTTCAGTGCTGCCTGTGAGTGGGTGACATTCGCTGGTGGCATTCAGAGTGCTATCTTTGAATGCCATGGTAATCACTTACTTCCCTTCTAAACTGTCGTGTCTGGCATGAAATTTAGGAATTTTAAATGCCAGACCAGCGGCTTGCACCCAGAAGACGTGGCCCAGGTAGCTGCACAGCTAATGGATACTTGCTGCCTCAACTCCAGCGTAAAAAGGGAGGAGGCAAGTGGTGATTACAGTAAAACAAAAACAGAAGCAAGCAAACAAAACTCAGCTAAATAAATGAGAAGAGAAGGCTTCTCACAGAGCGGGAGTGGTAGTCAGTGTTACAGATTTTGAAAAACTCACAGGTTCCCTCTCTCGCGATGGCCTGGGCTGTGCAGAGCCAGCTCCCTTTTCTTCTCTCAGCATATTTCCCAAGGCAGAGCTAGGTGCGGACACCGCTTGGGGACAGGAGGGTGCAGGGCGGCAGGGGCAGGCTTCGGCGCAAGGCCTGACTTCTTAGGTGATGTTTTGGACCAACACCGGCAGTGCAGAGTAGATGCCCCATCTGTGGGGAACTCATCTGTTGGTCTAAAACTAGGAGAGAAGGTGTTGCACGTTGGGGAAAAGGAGCTCTGCAATAAATACAAAGTCACTTCTAATAATTCAGTGAAGTTAGCACCACTTCAAGTGGCAATCGTCTCCTGTCAGTTGACCTCATGTGTGTTATACATACATACATACATACATATATACATGTCTCTAAAATGGAAAAATGGGCCTCGATAGAAATCCATCCTGAGAACTTGCTGGTACTTTCCGGCATACTTTGCCCACTTGACATAAGCTTGAAAATCAAAGTATACAGTACTGTAGCAGCATCCCTACCCCCTTCCAGAGCTAAATGCGCAAGGGTAAAATTATTCTCTAATTCAGAAAGGGCAAAGCCTCCCATTTGGTAGCACTATTTCTGATCTGCACACATGGCGTCATTTCAGACAGAGCCAGGAATTAAATTGGAGTCCAGAAACTGTTCTGCTACAGGTGAAAAATAATGTGAGCAAGAACAAAATAACAGCTGCCCTGTGGACTCCGGCTGGGGTCTGAGGAGAGGACCTGCATGTGAGCTGCTGTGGACCATGTGCTGAGGACACCACTTTGACCAGAAGGTCGCCCGGTGCTCTGACTCACCAGGACAGGCCGAACCAGGTGGCACGGTGCCCTCCGAAGAACCGTATGTATCTTGAGCCCCAAGCCTGCAGTTACCTGTAGCCATAGTGGCTGGACAACAGGACACTTCTAGAAGAATCTAGAAGGCTTGGCAGAGCAGACCAAAGGGATGTGATGATGGAGACCTACACGAGAAGGAGAAGCCGATTCCCTCAGATCAGGTGCTGAGTAATGCAAGCTAAAGCAAAGCTGATAGAAGCAAAACTTCAGCCTCTAGCCAGGTCTCCAAAATTCCGTATGCACACTTGAAAGAAATAAATAGCAGTACTGATTCACAAAATGAGAGAAAACCCATGGTACCAATTTAATAAATAATGAGGTTAGAACAGCCAAGTAAGTTCTCAAAGAGTTAAGGTCAGTACACTGTCTCCCATCTTTGCTAGTGAGAGCAAATATTCAGAACAGCGCTCTGGGTGAAGCACAAGGTTTCACCCTAGAAGCAACAAATGCAGCTGCTGACTGGACCGTGGCTCCTAACTCTGGTCTCCAGCAAAAAGCGCCTGGGGCTCCCTGGAGCAACGGTTCATCCTAGAGTCAGGGACACACAACGGGAGCTTCTCTAAGGGAGGGAGCAGGCAGGGGTGGGACACAGGGGTGGAGGGGGGCTCTGTAAGTGGAGCAAAGGAGGCAAAGTGAAGAGCTGCCGGCAGCCACGCTCTCCTGAGGTGCAACCTGAGGCACGGACCAAACCTCCACACATCCGCGTCCTTACCAGTGGGGTTGAGTACACGCCTATGGAGAAGATGACACTAAGACCCACATGTGCGAGAGCTTCCAAGTAACTTTGGTGACCATCTGTCCTTGAAGAGGGGAAGCACAAGCTCTTCAGCCCCTTCAGAAGGCTTTCCCTCCAAAGAGTACAACACCAGAAAGATGGGGGAAAGACAGCACTACAGTGGAGAAACCTGGCAATGCTACCGGGAGAGGGGGCCGAGCTGAACACAAGCCGTGCCCGGCCAGGCTGATCACATCTGTCATGGATGTCACCAGCCCTGAACTCAATGCAAGCGAACAGGAGCTGGCGGGAGGACCAGTACCACGGAGAGGGCCAGGCCATCCAAGCAAGGTCAGTCTGACAGCCTACTGAAACCATGAGGAGCAAAGACAGCGCACCAGATAAAGGGGACCTAAGACCTCGAGTGGACCCTGAAACGGAAAATGAGCCGTAGTGGCAGCTGAGGAGACCTGAGAAACATGAGGACTGGACTCACTGTTGAAGTAGTTTCTGGAGCTTTGAGAAGACCCAGACTTCCGGGGTGGGCATTCTTCAGATTATTTTTAAAATGAGAGAAAATGTGGAAATACACATATGGGAGGAGGAGGACTGAGGCAGGAGAGCCTACGATCAACTGTTCTCCTTGAAAACACAGGGCCTGTGTCCCGCGAGTCCTTTGGAGGTAAATTTAGGCGAAGCCACTGCCGGCTCCCGGCTGGGCAGGTGCATCAGCACGTCGGCCTCCCGGCAGCAAGACGCCCGCAGAGCCGTTCACGCACTTTTCTACCTCGCAACCTGAGTCTGTACCTAGCGGATTAGAGACATGAGTCAAGAGACGCAGAGCTATCAGCGCAGCCTGGCTCTGCACACACACCTGTCAGTGGCTGACGCTGAAAGCAGGCAGGCGGTGCCCTGCCGTGGCTGTCCGAGGAGTCTGGTTTCGTGAAGGTGCAGCGAGAGGTGGCTCCCCCAGGGCGCCCATGCATGATGCCACGGGAGAGAAAACAGCATGGAACCCGATCGTACCTGGGCACCAACGCCCAGGGAGCCTCCTCTGCGCCTGGCACTGTGCTCCCGGTGGAGACTTAGAGATGCCGCGGAAGCGGGACTCTGGGAGCGTGGCACGAAGGGCCACCGCTCTGGTTTCGGTTCTCCGTGACCCCAAAGGCTCTGTATCCCACGGTGGGGCTCCTCAATCGCAGAGTTGAAACATTCATCCGTGGCTGAATCTACCCAGGTGTACAGGAGCGGCAAGCTAGATAGAGGCAGCCTTCACGGGGGCGAGACAGGGTCCCAGGGCCCTGTCCCCAGCACCCTCGCTCTGTCTCTCTCTTCCTCTCCCTGCCCCCATCCCGTTTCTCCCTGGAGTCTGCACAGCACGGCCTGGAGCCCTGAGCCAAAATAAATGTTTCCTCCAGTGAATTTCGGAGTTTTGGTCCCAGCATGGAAACGTAACTAGTGCACCCAGAGCCCGAGCCCGCACCCCGAAACCCTAACTGCGCTGACAGGGTGGGAGGCAGGTAATGACATCTGGGCATCTGCTGAAGCACTGCTTCTTCGAAAGAAAATGTGGATACGAGTTGTGATTAATTTTGGTCAGTGTTAGCTCTTGGCGCAGGCACACCGCCCGGGTACCACTTCGGGCAGCAGCTGCGTGGTGTCCCTGGCGTGGCCCACGGAGGGGTGGAGCCACGGGAGCAAGAGCACAGGGCACCTTCGGGGCCTGCCAGCCAGCTCCTGGGGAAGCTGAGTCAGGAGGACTGTGAGTTTGAGGCCAGTCTGGGTGACTTAACCAGGTCCCATTTAAGCAAAGGAAGCACACTGGTCCCCACGCAGGGGGTCTGTGCTCTGGTTGCCCGGGGCTGCTGGCGCAGATCGCGGAAGCGCAGACCTGGTCCTGCGGCTGCGGCCCCAGCCGCGGGTGCTGCAGGCCCCGCCCCCTGTGCTGCAGGCTCCTCCTACCCTGGGTGGGTGTTCCGCCTCGCTCACGGTTTCCGACTCCCTTCTTCCCTGGCCCAAGTGACTTCCACGCCATTTCTTAGCAAACTATGAAAACCGATCCTAAATCTTACATGGCGTAAAAGGGGACTTCTAATACCTGGAGCCAAAAATCTTGGAAAGAAGAAAGAAAACCAGAGGATGCACATGTTCTTCTGCTTTACTGCTCTCAAAATAACTAAACAGACCTAAAGATGGCGATTTTGGTGAAATATTTTAAACTTCAACCAAGCAAGCTCACATGGTTGCTATAAAATATTTTAAGAGGTGAAATAGTTGCCGAATGAGTACTAGCCAAGGGAGTCATAGCAGGTACGCTGGCTTCAGAGGGAAAGATCTGGCGCTGAAAGAGGCGAAGCACGGTATCTGTTCACAGCACGAGCGCTAATGTGGCGCCAATTTTTTTAAAAAACAGACCAGAAAAAAGGATTCTCAATGTTTTTGGCACAAATGGCAGATGTTTGAAGGCGCAGGCGTGCTTGCCCCTAGCGGAGCGCTGCGCAGGGTGTGCGTGTGTGGAAACACCTCGCGGCACCCCGCAAACTCGGATGATGTTTACGTATCCGCGGTGAAGAGAGGCTGATGAACCGCGATGGGGAGGCTGCGGCCTCGCCGGCAGGGTTATGGCAAACCTCCGGCTCAGGAGCGAGCTCCGTTGTGTTCGCAAGCCGGGTTCGTTCTGCAGCTATCACGGTGAGTCTTACACAGTGCACCTGGGAAAGCTCCCAACTGACTGTCCCCGCGGCGGGGCCTGAGGAAGAGGCCTGCCCTCCTGCCGCGAGACAACATGGCTCTCCCTTTCCTCTCTGGAGACTGCAGTGGTGAGTTCTGGCCCTAGGAGCATGGAGAGAACCTGCTACCAAATCCGCCAGCATCCTGACCTCCTATGTCTCAGGTAGGAGACAGCTATGGCCAAATCAATTTCAATGTCTTTATCAGTGTTTAAGAAAAGAGAAGCGAAGCAACAGCCTTGTCAGGGTTCTGCTCCGAATGATGCGCACCATTCCCCAGGAGACACGTGTGGAAACTTCATCTCAAAGGCCTGGAGTCAGGAAAGAAGCCTCCTGCGGCACACCTGGGCCTCGGTGGCGATGGGCGCCCTCGCTCAAGCAACCCCAGGGGGCGCCGTCGCGCCTCTTCCATGAGAAGACACAGAAAGAAGGTCCCAGGTGTGTCACGCACACTGCCATCCACCGGGACTCTCAGTCACCCTGCTGGGGGAGGCAGGTCCCTACTGCCTGCGAGCCATGCCACCAAGGGCATTTTGTCACAGCAGCTACGGTGACCCAAGACTCCGGCCAACACTGTGAGAAAGGAAAGACATTGTCACATATGGTGCATGTCACCACAGCACAGGACTGAGGTAGCTGGAGTTCTGACCGGCGTCCCTCCAGTACAGGAAAGACACAGCCACCTAAAAATCAGCAGATGGGCTTTGATTTTAGCAGCAGGAAGGTGGCTGTCCTCAGTTTTAATTTTTTCTAGCACTCAAATTTATTTTCACATCTAAAAGTCATTTAATTTGACTGGTTAAGCTAATTTAAAGTTATAGGCATTCTCAGGGTCTTGCTTATTTTCTACTAAACAGAAGATGCTACTGCAGGCAGCATGGCGGGCACCTAGCCTGGTGGCAGTTTTCCTTTGCAAAGACAGGAAAACCATAGCAACCATAGGCAGGCAGCAGACGTGGGCCACCGAGGCAGTGAGGGGCAGGGCCCTACAAGGGCCGGGCAGTGTATCAAGCCTCCAGGGCTGTGTAGTGATGTCGCCATGGCTACCAACTTGGCGAGAGAAAGCAATGCTCTCAGAAACACATAGCTGTGACTCACCCTTCACACACACACACACACGCACACACACACACACACACACACACACCTCTGCTGTCCTTCTGGGTCTCTAATTTAGACTGTGCACTGTGATTGGCACTGAACTATTATCTGCTTCTGAGTCCATTCAAGTTGGTGGCAGGATCGGTTCCT
Source organism: Capromys pilorides (assembly GCA_004027915.1). Taxonomy (NCBI): domain Eukaryota; kingdom Metazoa; phylum Chordata; class Mammalia; order Rodentia; family Capromyidae; genus Capromys; species Capromys pilorides. The sequence continues at coordinate 15,590 of PVKN010016130.1, forward strand.
CGTGGTGGCAGAACTGTGGCCTGCTGGGCAGTAGTTGCTCTCAACAGAGAAGGCCACACCTGCCTTCTCTGAGGAGATCCTCAAGCCCACTGAAAGGTGCATGGCCGGCTCTTGTGTGTGGCTCTGACTTCTGCCTCTAGAAGGCCTGGATGACTGGGAGAGGTCCACATGCACAATACCCAGTATCTTATCACAGGAAACACAGCTGACCAGGAAGATGATGACACCTGCACCATCCTTCTATAGTCGCATCTAGATTTGCATCTGACCCAAGAGTCAGGGACAGAATCCCGAGGATCACCTTTAGAATGGCGCTTGTCAGGGAGAGGGCCTGCAGCCCGCAGAAGACAAAGAGGAACACACAGCGTGGAAAGCCAGAGCTGAGGTGGACTGTGTATCCGCCATCAGCTGAGGGGGCCAGGCAGGGAGGAGACTGAGGTGAGCCCGGAGGAGCCAGGACTCAGGCACAGCAAGGAAAGATGTGGGTATCTCAGGCGGGATCAGAGAAGGGGGCGCTGGGGCCAGCAGGCCTGCACAGAGACGAGCAGCCAGGCGTGGTCCCGGCAGCCTGTCCTGTAGCTCGCCCAGACGCAAGCGAGGCTGACTGCGGGAGAGGTGACAGGTGAGCATGAGCTAAGCAACAACAGTGCCACTGTCCCTGCCACCTGCCACCTAGAAGATGCTCCCCTGCTCGCACTCTGAGCGTCTGGTTAACGGTGGAGCCGGCGTCCCCAGCTCCGTCTCAGGGGTGGATCTCGTGACATCATTACCATGTGAAATGCAGTATGCCGAGGGGGACAGGCAGGAAGAAATATGCCGTGTTGGCCCTCTCGACCTGCCTGAGAAGCATACCCCATGCTGGTGGCCTCCGTGACACTGATTTCCTCACAGCTGGGCAGGCTGAAGCCTGTGGCTACACCAAAAGCGAGGTAGCTGCCCTCCAGAACTGGGGGCACGCATGTTCTGGGCCCGCCCAGCTGGGGCAGCTTCCGGAACCTCTTCTGTGTCCCTCAGCTTGTGTTTGGGGCTGCCGGTCTCTGCTTCCTGTCCACAGGGCTTTGTCCCTACGTGATGTCTGTCTCTCAACCTCTGTTTCTGTATTAGGGTCACCGGACTAGGGCTCCACCAGTTGGGTGGTGGTGGGGGGTCTCTGTTCCTACATACGGGGTTAGGGCCCCACCAGTCGGGTGGTGGTGGGGGTCTCTGTTCCTACATACAGGCTTAGGGCCCCACAGATCACTGTGGAACAGGACCCCAGCGTTCTCCGCGAAGGCTCTGCCTCACTCTAGTGCACCAGGTTGCATGGACCCTGTTTCTAAATAAAGTCACATTCAAAGGCACTGAGGGTTAGGAATTGACCATATTAGCTCCGAGGTGACAGAATCCAGCTGCTCTCATTGCCTTTGTGCTCTAGAGATTGCCCTCATCCCCCGGGATAGGGTCACATCATCCATGCTTTTTCTCTGTGGAGAACCCAATACCAAATTCCATACCTCGTTTTGTGAAGTGAGGTTCTCTGGGGCAGCTTTAGTCCCTCGAGCTGTCATTAGTGCAGTTGGAGGCCGCAGTGGACCTGAATCAGAACCAACATTCTAGCCAGATACCCATGGGAGTTTTACATCAGCATTTGAAGGGCAACATTTAATAGGCCTGATCAGAAAGAGAGAATTCTCCGGGGACCGTATTGTTGATCGCAAAGTAAATTCTTTAAAAAATTAAAGTCAGAGTCTGGTAGGGTGACACAAAGGACTTCGTCTAACTTATTTCTCATCAAAGAGTAGATTAGGCTCAGAAATACACTAAAATATTTTGCTTGCTTTTCACTTTTTTGGTGCTGGGGGTCAAACCCATGACCTCAGGTAGGTATGCTGAGCACAGAGCTAAATCTCTAGCCCCAATTAATTTTTTAAAAACGCCACCAATTAACACTAGAAAGATTTCTGCATGCTCATTTAGCTACACTGACATTAGAGCCAGACTTTCATGCACCCAGGAAGCCGCCATGGGGCCTCGCAGGTGCTGTGTGCTCCCCTGCGTAACTGTCTTAGTTACTTTTACTCGTTGCTGGGACAAATACCCGACACTCAAAATAAAGGGAAGAGATTTATTTAGCTCACAGTTGCTGGAGGTTTCAGTTCATATTCGGCTGGCCCAAGGCTGAGTGGAACAGGGCAGAGGGTATCCAGTTCATGGCGGCAGAACAACCACTCACCGGAGCAGAGAGTAACAGCCCTTTAAAAAGTCTCTTTGTGCTCAGTCACTCTGACGTGGGCCCATTGTGCCCTAGGGTGGAACCAATCACACCCCAGGATGGGCCCTTGATCCTGCTCTAGGGAGGAGCCAATCATATCCTAGGCAGGCCCAGGTCATGCTCCAGGGAGGAACCAATTGTAACACATAATCCTAGTGGATCATGACTCATGTCTCAAACTCTAGTAGTCCCCGCCCCATGATTGCATGAGGCTTTGGGGGGAC
>PVKN010016131.1:0-18067 GCA_004027915.1 Capromys pilorides
GTTCCTGAGCCATTATTCAGGCTGGTCTTACCATGCCCATTTGCATTCTTAGTCTCTGCCCCCAGGTTGCCTCCAGCCTGGATGTCTGCCATGGGCATACTGCCTAGACATCACTTACCCCTCTGGGTTATCCTGTCCTCCTTGCAGTGTCGTGGACAGCCTGCTGAGTGTGAGCCTGCTCTTCTGCTGTGATGCCCTGTGTCCTAACTCTTTCTATATCCGGGTCATTTGTCTTGCACGCAGGCTCCTCCCAATCCCCACACCTGGGGAAACAGCACTGAGAAGAGTCTTCCCACCTCTCCTGGAGTCTTTACTCATTCAGAAGATGAGAATGAAAACAGGTTGCTAATAAAAGCGGTACTATTCTCCAAAACATTTTTAGATATTCAAAGCATATGTTAAATACAACTGGGATTCTGGGACTCATTTGTAGCATTCTTGCGGATTCTGCTTTAATGCATGAGAAATGATACTTAGTTTGTTCTCTCTACTTTTTTATTTTAAAGGGTGCAATCACCCAACGAATCTTACTACAAAGCCCTTGCAGTTGTCTGAGTGGTGAGATTCACTCATACGATGGTCTGTCGTGTTTAGCACCCACTACAGGCACTGCTTCACAGAGATAATTGCATATACAGCACAGAAGGAGGTAGAGGTGACTCCCCTACTCCCAGGGCTCTTCTGAGTCACCAACTCTAAGCTAGCAGAGCATTTACAGAGCCAAGCTTCTATTCTGTCATGCACTGAGCAGCACAAAATCATTTCTGAAATTATCCCTAATTTCTAGTCCAAGTTCAACTGGCGCTCAAGAAGCAAGGAAGTGATCCTCAGCACGTGCTTTCCTGTCTCTGCTCGGCTTCCCCTTGTTCTTTCACTATGGCACAACACTAGTCCTCAGATGACTTCTCTATGTTTCTGAACACACCATCTTCTCCCTGTCTTCTCCTCCTATACTCTTTTACTCATTGTTACACAGCCTATCAGAGGTTCATAAATGGCCAGTATTGTCTATAGCATAAGGCGTGGTTCAGCTTCCTGGACATGCCTGTTTCCAGAACAACATCAGAGCTCCAGGAGAAAGGGGGCCTAGAGAAAGTAAAGTCTAACTTTACGAGACTCCTCACTGGCCTCATATGAATTCAGTCCTTACTCTCCCAAACATGCAATCACCATTCCCATTCCCACTAGGGCAAGTTCAATAAATGATTAGATTTTTGGCAAAAGCAAAGGCAATAATTGTACATATCCCATGCCTGGACATTTAGTCAGTCAATTCATACCAAAGGAAGTCACAGTTGTGAAACACTGCTCTGATGCCAAGAATTAATTACCCCCAAATAAGTTCTTGGGGAGGGACCAAGTTTTCCTCATCAACATTCAAGGCAAATGCCACCACACAAAGAGAAAGGGGAAGAAAAAACCCAGGAGTCTGAACAGGAAAGGACATTAAAAAGAGAGTAGGGGACATAAAAGAAGTATACTGTGGCAGCCACATGCCTTCCTCCTCACCCAGTGCTGGGGGAAGATGTGTCTACAGGGAAATCTGGGTCAGTTCCAAGACCCCATTTCTAGCACCAAGGTTCTGATATTTCGAAACCAAGCGCAAGCTCAATATTTCTTGTCCTGCAAAGAGATCTTCCCGCTGTGGTCATAACAAAATAAAGAAAATATGAGTGTAGCTGGATTCATGGATATGAATGGATATGCACCTGCAGGCCTCACTGAGACCCTCTCCCTCATTTCAGCTATGGATAGGGCTGAAGGAAGATGCTAGAGAACCCATGGAAGCTGGAGCTCAATCTCTTCATCCAAATTTCTAGCAGTATTCAGAAGTCCATACTCATCAGAAAGAGGTCCTCAGCACCTACTGTCACCTGTCACCATAGGCATATCTCATGCAGAATGGAAAAGGGTGCCTAGCTCCTCAAATAAGAAATGATCCCATTTTAGAGGCTTTCACCTGATTAAATCAGACCCAACCAGGATGGGCTATCATTTGATCAAATCAAAATCAGCTACACCATTGGGGGGATAATTACATCTGCAAAATACTCTCATCTTTCCTCCAGCTTCTCTCCTGATCACAGAAATCACATGTTGTGAGCCCATGTCTTGACCACACTAAAGGGGTCAGAAAAAGAGCATATAACCCAGGGATAGAGATGTTACGAGGCCTATTGGGAATTCTATCTACCTTGCAGTTGCGACCATCATTGGGCATTTCTGGCTTCTGATCATTTTTCCAGTACAGAGGAAATGGGGGAGGGGGGAGGTACCAATAGCTCTAAAATGAGATACTACTTTTCTGTGCAGAAACCCAAGGGAAAACAGGCACAAGTTCTTTGGATACTGATAAGATATAGATCGATAGATTGCTGTGTATGTTTTAATGTAATAAAATCAGTGCCACAGGCTGTAATATCTGAACAATAGGAAAATATGGACTCTAAATGTTAGAATTCTCCTGATCGCTTCAGCAGAAGACAGCTTGTAAATGTCCTGAGAATTAGTGGCCATTATTTTAATTCACTTCCCCTGGAAGTGTAAATAAAAATCAAGAATATCATCCACAGAGACATGTCCAGGTCTCCCAGTAAGAGAAAGCGGAATGTTCCCTGAGAAGTTGGCCTACAGCACTGCTGAGACATGGGAAGAAATGGGAGGAGGCAGTGCTTTCATTGTATGAGCAAATATTCAAACTGAATGGCCAAATCTAACCTGCTTCCTCATTGACTTTTCATATGATCAAAGGCAAGGCTTTTCCAACATATGCCTATAAATGTATTGTAAAAGTTTATTCATTTAATGAACACCCATTAAATGCCAAGCACAGGTCAGATCCAAAGAATCCCCCAGCCAGAAGGTGCAGTACCGAGGGAAAGTCACAATGCATTGGTGGGGGAAAGCTAAATCCAGATGTGATCCCATGGAAGGCTTTCTAAATCCCAAAAGAGCCATGAATATACTGCCCAGGAAGCTAGCAATGCAACTGTAGAATTCCTACTTTTTTTTTTAACTCGTGTTACTGTTCCAGCTGTGATAAAATATATTTCAGCTTGCTTTATGACCCCTAGTTTTAAAAAATGAGGAACACACATACCACATGATAAATTATACCAATAGATCTAAATGGTTGGTTGACTATGATATTAATGATATTGAATGATAGTATCAATTTTGATATCAGTATCAAGTTGTCTTGGGTTCAGTCACAGAATTCCCATTAGAATCCCTGATTTTGGTGGAAGAAAACTAGTTTTCTGGGAAAGAAATTATAGGAGCAGGAATGAAAAGAACAAGAACTTCAAGGTCAAATATCTGCAAAGATTAGTATAGGAGCATAGTAGAATGAAGGGTGAAGAAAAGGAAGAACTGGGGCTTTCAGGGGAATGTGGACAGAAACTTCTCATTCTGCTCACTATTGGACTGACTGGTATGAAGGGAGAATAAATCTTTTGGTGGTGTATTAGAAAATTTCAAACATCATCTGCATCAAGGAAAATATTCAGCTAGCTAAGAGGGATCTCACTAGTAGAGTATAAAGCAAGGTATTTCATCACCCAGCACTGTGCTTGAAAATAGCATACAGTAGTAATTTTTAACAATTAAAATTCTGTCAAAATGAATGAGAAGATTCAATCTTGTTGGGTAGCAAAGATCATCTCAGTAGGGGAGGAGAGTCAAAAAGGGGTGAGTACTTAAATCTAAAAATAGTGACCATTAGGAGAGAATAAAAAGAAGATGGAACAGATAAGCCAAGGAAGAGATGGCAAACATACAATGTAAAGAAAAGCATGCACAGCAACAAGGACAAGAGGAACTAAGGCAGAACAGGGCATTTCAGCAATGTAAATAGGATTCACCTTAATTAGCCTTTAAAAGTCTTCATGGCAAAATCACTGGCTTAGAAAGTCTTAGTGACAACAATAACATTGTCATGATGTATAAATGAATAACATAAATAGCATCCAGCGTACTTTACGACTGTCCATTTCCAAATGTGTGAAAGATGAATGGGATCCAAGAATAAAACTCATTATTCCTGGAGGTACTTAACAGACAGAAAAGGTTTCTATCAACATTTTTGAGAGCATTAAGGTTTTAGGACAAATATAATTTTCCCTTGCCAAAAACTTACAGCATGGAAAGTATTAGACATTTATAAATGTGTTTTAACTCTTTGAAGAAAATCAGACCCATTCATAAGCATTTAGGTCAGCCTTACATGTGAGCACATGTGCCTACTATCTCTAAAATACATTCAACTGGACATCTTGAAAATTTCGGAATTCTGGGGGTCAAGTTATACCAACCAAAATGATAAATCTCTGTTCACGAAAATAATTTTTCAGCTATACAGAAAATTAAAAGGTCTGGTTCACTTGTGAGGTATAACTATAAATAGTATTTATAGCCACCACATGTTTCTTCCAAACATTACTTCAATTTTTACTGAATCTTTGGGGATTCATATCCAACTATTTCAATAAAGACTTGATAGGAAACTATTTTTAGGTCTTCTCCTTGCTCTCTGAACTGGTACAACATTCTATTTTCTTTTTCTTTTGTTTTTATTCCTTTTAAACAAGTCAGTAAAGGCGCTTAAAATGTCACCAGTTACTTTTCAGAATTTCTGTTCAGCTAAGCCATATTTGAAAAGAACAGCGAGCCTTTCTGCACATAGCCATTTCAGAAAGTTTTACCACTTTTTACAATTTAATTCAGAGGGTGGAGGGGTGAGAGTTTGGATGGCGGGTGTGGGTGGGAAAATGGGAGGAAATCAGGACTGAAATGGCCCTTCAATGCCAGTCAACCTGCAGTCGGTGGCACGGGCCTCCACTTCTCAAATGTCAGGCAGTCCTCTAATAAAATATATATATGAGGCCAGGCGACCGTAGAGCGCTCATTCCTCATGATCTCATTTTCAAGTGCTCCTGATCTTTCATCCCTGGCTCCCACTCTTTGACAGAGTGACTCAACCTCCAGCATGTTCACGTTCACCTGGCAGAATCCCTGCTCAAGTTTCACTGATGCCTTGACTTTTAGAAAAAGCTTGAATTAGGGAAAAATCCCCCCTCATGGGAATGGAATCTCACCCCATTTTGAGGTGTTCCTTCTTCCAATGAAGAATAGATTTCAATCAAAGAAATATATAGACATTGCAATCAATGCAAATATTAAAAGTCTTGATTACCATCTTCTGAGTCTATAGCCTGGCTAGTTGTGTATGTGTATATTTATGTCTGTACTCTTTGAAACAAACAAAGGAATGATACTATTTTGTAATCTAACATTTTACTTAAATCACTATGAGCACTGTTCTGTTAATGATCACCAGCCCCATGGTTTTCATAGCTAAGTAATACAGAAGCCCACATCTATACACTCTATAATAGTTTCTACCAATGCAAATTTTTGCTATTATAAACAATGCCATCAGGAGCATCCTTTCCTTCTAGATCTTTGGCACATCTTTCAATATTTTCTTAGAATATATCCTTAAGACCAATACCAGAAAAAACAATAGAAGTCTTTACTGAAGACTCACCTGGTGTCAAGCTCTGCCTCAGTACTTCTCGAGCACTGTCTCATTTCATCTTTGTCCCAGTCCTAGTTTTAATGCATTAGACAACTGAGCAGTGATGGAGAGGGGAAATTTGTCTTAGGAAATGGTATTTGCTGATCTGATTAAACCCAAAGAGTTATTCACTCTCCAGAAATATCTTACTACCACCCAAACCATTGAAGCATAGCCTTTAAGTTAGCATTAACAACCTGGAAAGCAGTGCTGTGAGTATAAGCAATAGACCTGAGACTCAAATGCAAAAATTGTTGTAGATATTGGTTCTAGACAAACGTTCTCTCCAAACCACATCAGTTGTCCAAAAGCTCTTAAACCTTTGTTTTACATCACCCCTGCAGGACTGCAAAGGGAATGCCGCAAAGAAACTACGGGCTAATTGAAAAATCATTCACTTGAGATGCAGGAAGGATGATGCTCCATTTCTATGGACATATATAGAACTAGAAGCACACGGAATCTTCCCTAAACTAAGCAATTGGCTAATCAGCACACTCATAGGGAAATCATCTGCCTTTTCCTCCTGTGCATGGCTGAATTCCTATTTAATAATTCATGACAGATGCAAAAAAGCAACCTCCACAGGGGAGATCAGATATCCAAACTCCTTCCACCCCTTCCTCCTGACTGCTCCTAATTCATAGAAAGCCTGCAGTATTGACTAGGAAACCAGTCCACCACCTAAGAGCTGGTGCTTCTAAAACCTTTTGTTCAAAGATCATTATCATGGTTTTCCATTAGCAGGACTAAGTAAACGCTTTCCTAAATAACCCTGTCAATGGTTTAAAAAACTATATTTATTTTTGGAGGAAAGGCTCAATACAGTACTGGCAAGGGGATTATATTGATCCTCATTTTGGAGGGTCCCCCCCCCCTTTTTGGAGGGACAATTAATATTGACTATACTCGTCCTTAATTTTTCACAGTCAGCAGGGACTTTTAGGTTTTATAAGTATAATATCAATACAGACTGTCTTAGGAGCTCTTATTTATTTCATGTTTTCCTCCTGTATTCAATGTTCTCTACCCCCACACGACAATACTCCACAGGTTTAAGACAACCTACTTCTGGAGAAAGATGCTTCGGGGCTGATAAGAGGATGAGCTCTCCTAAGCTTTCCAGAGGGACCAGGATGTGGGAGGAACACTGAGACGTCACACCTGTAGTCTGGCTGGCCACCTGGGGTAGGAAGCAGGTGTCGAAGGTGGAGAATGGATGAGGAAAGATGGAAGGACAGAGGAGGAGCCTCCGCCCCTTCTTCAACTTCATCCTGAGCGGAAGTTCTCATGCTTCACTGTTCCAGAACACTTCCTAGGATCAGGTAGACATCCGGACACACATTTTTCAGCTCAGAGTGGGCATCAGCATTCTGGATTTACTTTTATTCCATGACGACTCTCCAGGTTCTGTCAAAAACCCTTAGGAGAACAGCACCAGAGATGTTTCTGTGAATCAGAGATCTCCCTCGGAGCCTCCCCCTAGGCCAGCTGTCTGGTTACCCTTCCCACTTTCTGCCTTTAGGCCAACAAATCTGGGGCTACCAAATCAAAAGGGATCCTGCCACTTGCTATGCTCCTCACAAACACCTGTGTGGTCCCACGAGCACCAACACTCCTAAGATCCTCTGAAATGCCATCTGCAGCAGTTGATCCCTGGTCGTAGGAGGGAAGCAAGGTTTCCCTCTGTCCCTGTCCCCCTTTCAGGCTCCTGAGAAAATGAAGAGATAGTATTGGTCAGGCAGCTGTCCCCAGAGAGCTTGGACCACCCAGTGCCATGGGCCACCCCAGTCAGAACCAGTATTCCCCCAGCATTCTGTACTACTTCAGACAGTTCTTCCAGATCACGCAGGTTTTCCAGCGCTGCGTCTAAGAGGCACGCAGGTCGCCTGCTGCCCTCTCACTGTACGGATGTTCCAACCCTGGCACATACACTCCATCCTCTCTGGTGTACTTGGAGCTGGTTCCCTGCCAGGCACTCAGCTCTGCATCAAAGTTGTCTGTCCAGTCCTCAAATAGCTCACAGGATGAGTTATCTGGGACGGGGGTGGGGGTGGGGGGTGGCAAGAAGTGGAGATGTGGAAACGCCACAAATTTGTGATAAATTTAGTGCTAAGAAGGAGCACAAGCTGTACATATCTGTTTAGATTAGAAGAGGAAGCTGCTCCGTGCACGAGTCAAAGTGCCCTGCATAAGTTCTTTCTGCCCTTAGGGTCACAGATCTCCACAGTGTGATCACAAACTATTGACTGTAAAGGAATGGTGTGCAGAAAGTGCTGAGCCCATGCATAGCCCTAGAGTGAGCTGGCCCTGGCATCAGCATCCCTGTCTCAGGTCAGCAGGTGAGAGTGAGGTTAGAGAAGTCTTTGTGCCGTAAAGGGGTACAAAAGCCCTGTCTCTGGGAAAGGCCACTTAGTGCGACATGGCCAGTGCTGAGGCATGATGGTGAGTGTGGAGTCTAAGAGAGAGGGGAAGCCTGGGGGACCTTGCTGTGGGGGCCGGATGGGACAGGACCGGAATGATCAGCTGTGAGTGGTGAGGGAGGCCTTGGTGGGAGAAGATCCTTGCAGTCCAAGGGAGGATTGAAAAGCTACTGCTGCCAGCTCTTCCTTGCTGACTTTCTGGCTGGGTCGCTCTTCCTGGCCCCCAAAGTCTGTCTTTCCTCTTCCCCGCTCATTCCTGGCTCTGGGCCAGCATCTTTCTCCTCTTCCCTTCATTGCAAACTGTGCCTCTGCCTCGCTTGGTACCAACCCCTTGCCCTTCCCTCTATCCATAGCCCCTGTTGCCTCACACTGAGTACATCATTTCCTGCTTGTGTCTGTCGCTTCTGGGTGGGCCCCTCCCCTCCCGTTCTATAGTAGTCACCTCAGGGATGAGATTTTCTGCCTGTCTGCTCCCTGACAGACTCCCAGCACTTAGAAAAGCACACGGGATATCAGAAACACTCCCTAACGAGTCCAATATTTCCCCAGTGTGGTTAGGAGCACCCGTGCCCAGGAGGGAGAGGGCTGCAGGTGCCTGCCACAGCAAAAGCCAGAACCCCTCCCCAGAGTTGGTACAACCAGTTCACTCAGAGAGAATCCAGCCCAGCCCCCATCGCTGTGGGCAAGGCTTGGGTCCAGGAAGGCTCAGGAGGACTGTCCCTTTCAATGCCATATGACCCGAGGCTACCCAAGACATAGAGCTGTGTGGATGTCTTAAGGCATTTCAACTTCAGAATTCTTTGTTACTGCAACCAACCAACCTTAATCCACGCTGACTTCATAAAACTGGAAATGCTCTAGCAACTACACCTGAAACTAGGATGAATAGCCTGTGGGCCTTTTTAAGAGTTCCCCATTGCATAAGTGTTAATCAAAAATTTTAAAACTCGTTTCCCGTTTACTCGTACCTATTTCAACTTCCAGGTAACTATTTGTGGTTAATATTATCTTTTGATATTTTGATATACACATATATAATCATGATTTTTATATGGTTAGATATACTTTGGAGGTTTGCTTTCTTATTGAAGATTATTGACAAATATTTACCATCGGCGCAGGTTTGTATTAGCCTTCCTATTGTGACAGATAATAGGAAGATCAAATGTAATTTAATTATTTTATATTTTGGGGATAGCATGTTACAAGTAAAACTCAACCCAAACTGACTTAAGTTAAAGGAAAGTCTAATTCTTTATATTTGTTCTTGTAGCCATATACTTGTTTTATTTCCTCCCATACTTAAAGTAGAGCTGTTACCACCACTGTCCAAGGGCAACTACGATGGGTCAGCAAAGTCATAGAGAAGCTTTAGTAAGGGAAAACATTTATTCATTCAACAAACACTGAGCTGAGCTCTTCATGGAGATGGGGACCACCATACTGCATGGCTTGGCCATGTCAAAGCTAGACCACATGCACAGGAATTCGATTAAGAGGACCAACCATAAGGTAGAAATAGTAAGTGGCGTAAGGCAAGTAAAAATAAGGCCTGGGGTGTACTCAGAGCAGGTGGCATTTCTGATAGGTGATCACTGAGATTGCTTCCTTACAAACCTTCAAAGCAGATGAAACCTAAGCTTCTCTCACGAGCACTTTCCAAAGCGCAGCCAACTCCAGGGACAGCTTGTGGCTGAACTGCTGTCGCAGGGAGTCTCTGTTGCAAACAGGAGCACGATTTATTTGTTTCCTCTGGGCATAATCAATAGCCGGAGGCCACGGGCTCCTCGCATCTACCAGGCAGATTACACTAAGAGATGCAATGTGGTCTCTCTGCATCTGGATCAGTGTTTAGAGATCTCAGAAGCGGATCCCTTACCAGGCTGAGGCTAATACTTCCGATCCTTCCAGGGGCACATGCTCAAAACACACCGTAGATGTCAAATTCTGACCCAGACACTGGGCATGGCCTCTCCAGAACTCTACCCATGTGTCCACTTGAAAGAGTCTGAGAGATGAACTTGTGTCACGGGATGGAACCAGATGCTGAATGCGCCAGAGTGTGGTTCCACCAGGCACACTGTCCTTTCCATCGGCAGCCAGCTGTTCCCTGGCTCAGCTCCTGCCTCCACCTGCAGAGTCCGCCAGCTCCCTCTTGCTTGCCCTGACTTTGGCTTTTCTCAACAGCTTTGTCACATTACTGCTTTTACCCAATGTTACAATCTCTAAATTCCAATGGGCAGCAATTTGGAGCCACTTCATCCCATCCGGTCTTTGTCAAAGGCAACTTACAAGGGTTCTGGAGGAATGACAAGCACCAAGGATGGTGGTCTGCAATGGCCCCCCAAAAAAGGGCAGCCAGTGGTCAGGCTGTCCCACTCCCTGAGTTCATCAAGTCACCCCACACCCCTGAATGCTAGCAACGGTGGGGGTGCACTGCCAAATACCTGCTATGCTCCTCAGTCCTGGAACGCTTATCTGTAGCTAATATAATATCAAGTGACAGTTGAAACAGGCGATGTTCACCTAATCTGTGCATGCTGTATGCAAAACAGCTCTGACCCTGGCTTCATTCCTTAAAGCATGTAGGATTTAATTATCTCCCACTGCTATAGAAGTAATGACATTTTACTTAGTACTTTTAATGCTGATAAATAAGTCCTTCTGACAAGCGGGCTGAATCTTATCGAGTTGCAATATAAAATGTCCCTGTTCCTAAACTTGACATTTGCTTTCCTAAAGGTGAAAGTGGCGATGCTTAGTCTTTTAAAATGATCAGCTTGGAGTTTCTTAAATATGATCCACCTGGAGCAATGCGTCAGGTCAGGCATTTTCTGAAGATGGGAAATCTTCAGGTGCTAAGTGGAACAAACGAACAAAGAAAGAATGGAAGCATGAGGAAGGCGAAACAGAGAGATGTAGCTCCGTGTTCTATTAACACAGGGCTTCAAACGAACATCGGCAGGAGTCTCGGTGCTCATGGCTGCACCCCGTCATCTTTATGTCATCACTAAGACTCTGGGTTTGGAGAGTACAGTAGAGATTTATCTGCAGTGATAACATCTCCAGTTTCTCTCAATTCACAGTCATTTCTGCCACCTTTCTTGAAGAAATAGTCTCGCCTTCCTCCTCAGGAACCCTGGATCTGTTCCCACTCCCAGCCCCACCCCCTCTTAATCTCTCTTATTTAACTGGGTTTGACATCTCTCTAATACTTATTTGGAGCTGCCTGTCACCTCTGCCCAATGCCTCACCCCTTGCAGATGCGTTTTTGTTGCTGCGCCAGTCGGGGAGGTGCAGATACGAGTACACAAGGCAGAGAAGCCAGGGTGGGCTCAATAGACAAGGGAGAAGGAATGAGAGACGGGGTTGTAAATACACCTGACACCCAGGGAAGGCAGAGCTGCCCTCTGCTAGCCTAAATATAGCTTCACGTTTAGGCAATATCCTAAAATCCGCCTCTAAGGCAAGGGGAAAAGGAGGAGGAGGAGGAGGATGCTTGGGTCCTAGAGTTGGCCTGTCATTCCTAGGATTGGTACTTCCTTGATTGTGTTTGTCTTTGTTGTTATTGTTTATTTTTAGATCACGATTCTTTCCTAAAATCTTAGAAAAAGTATAAATTTATGCTAGCACATGTGTATCCATAATTTATACCCAACCCAAATTATGCTGTATTCGGCCTGCGTTATATCTTAAAAATCTTTGTGGGTATGTGCAACTTTTTTTGTGCAGGGTTTCACTATGCAGCACTGACTTATGGTCATCCTCCTATTATCCTGTTTCCTACATCCCAAACACTGGGATTACAGGTGCATGCCACCACGCCAGACTCCAAAGCCGGCTCAGTGAGCCCAAAACCTGCGCCAGCCCGGCAGGTGGGGCCAGGAATCGAACCCGGGTCCCTGAGCTTCCCTAAGCAAGTGCTTAGTCCGCTGAGCTATACCTTCGGCCCTGTTCAACTTTTAAAATTAAAATATTCCACGAAAAATGCAGGAAACCTGCTCCCTACTAAAGTTCAAATCCCCATCAGTCCTGAGTCAAAGCCAGCCTGCGGTGACAATGGGCTCATTCTGAGTTGCTACACGTCCTGATCGCAGGTTATGTGGCATCCAGTTGGCCACACCCCCACCAGTCCCAAATTTGCCCCCGCAGGACTGTGACACTCATTTGAATCATCTGGGGGCCCCAGCGTTCCTGCCATAGATCCTTCTGCACGGCTCAGCTCTCGACGTGGGCTGGACTCAGAGCAGGACGCCCTTCACGCACGGCTCCCCAGCCCAGCCGGTCACCGCGCTGACCTTCGGCCTCCCATCAGGAGCATAAAGTGAGCGCGATCATCTTTTACGTAACTTTATGCTGCTTTGAAAGTATAAAGGCCCCTTTAGAATGAACACTGAAGAGAAGCATGAACACTCCGAAGTGCAATTTTTTTTTTTTTTTTTTTAATTCCGTAAACCAACAAATGAGCCAGGACCAACAGCACAGAAGCTCAAAGGCTCCGTGGGGGAGAATGGCCGGGTCTTTCCATACACACTCCCCCCAAATAATTGCCCATCCAGCGCTCTGAGCCGTGGAGTGTCCACTTTGCACAGCAGGCCATCTTCCACAGTGTCTGCAGAGCGGGGTAGGCAGAAAAGCGGTGGGATGAGAAACAGCCGAGAAATCGCTCCCTCCACCGCGCAGGCCTGTGTGCTTAGGGAGAGAGCGCACGCTCCAGGACTAAATCCCGGTAAGCGGCTGATCGTGTACTTCAATGGTGCTGTTGGGCCTCCCGCCCTGACTCCTTTGCTCAAAATTTTATAAATAGGGCATAAGTATAAATTAGGCCACTCACAGGATGGCCATTTTCTAACGGGTCGGTAAATGTGGTGGACGCAGAAGGAAGGCTCTATTTTGTCCGCCTGCTCATGGAGTCATAAGCTTTTAGTAGCCGAAAGACTTTCAAGAGGCCTTAATGTCCCCTTAGATTGCAGAGAAGGACAGCACGCACCAGGGCAAGGGACGCATTGGACCCAAGAGCCAAGAGGCAGAATAATATGCACTTGCCCCAAGCAGAGAGGAGAGAGAGACAGAAACAGAGACAGAGACAGAAAGAGACAGTATGTGTGTGCGTGTGTGTGTGTGTGTGTGTGCATGTGCTTGCACAAGCGTGCATTCATACCCTGCTTTCTGTCCTAAGTTTCCATGTTGCCCTGGGCTCTCTTTCTTAAGCATAAAAATAGCATTCATAGTAGCACTGGTCTCAGAGAACTGTGCAAACACAAAATAAGATCAGCCAGGCAGCGCGCTTGGAACAAATCAGACCCACAGCAAGAACTAAGTAAAGTCAACTCCTTATTTATTACCAGGTTTGCTTTTGTTTAGGATCAACTGGAAAACTGCAAGGTGAGGCTCAGATTTAGCTTCCATGACCTCTTTGTACTTGCAATGTAACACTAAGCAAGAAACTTAACCACTCTGAGATTTAATTCCTAGTCAGAAAAATGCTGAGAAAATTCCAGGCATAATGGTTCAGCACTACATGGAGTATAACAGAGTTGTTCAAAAAAATAGTTGTGATAATTAACCATCAATATATTGATAATTTCCAGAAATTGTGTTTCACTGAAAACCATGAGCCTTCTCGTCTAGGAGTGTGTCATGACTTAATTTCACCCTTGCACACCTCCCAACACACCAATCAGCAGCAAAGATAAAGAGTAACAGTTGCCAAAGGTGTTTCTCTTTTATTAGACACCATGCTAAGTACAGCGCCTATGTGTTGATTTATTGACTCCTCCAAGCAATAATCTGGAATAAACCATATTGCTATCTTCAACCCAAATTTACAAGTGAGGAAAATGAGACTTGAGAAAAATAAAGCATTTCAGTCAAGGACACACCCTTATTACCTGGAAAAACTGGAATTTACAAGTCCACCTAGAACCTCGGGGTCCTCCAAAGAAACAAAATCTGTTGTTTTAACAGCTCCCAAAGGAAACGAAATCCATTATCACAATCAGCTTTGTAGCTGGTCATTTCTGCCACTATGTTTAAAAATAAATGGGCAGAGATTTTAAATGATAAAAGAAAATTTAATTCCTTTCATAGAATGAAAACCCAATAAACTGTGTTCTGACATACACGACAGTTGAGACACATGGGCATGTGGAATATTAACTGCATCAAATCGAATAATCCACCCTAAATCATTATCAGAATGCCACTTGGAATTGTGCCCTTGTCAAAATGAATGGCTGCTATTTGCTGAGCACCTACACCATGCCAGGGGCTGTCTATGAGTCTCCGAGATGTCACTTAATCCTAGTGTCATAGAAGTGCTAAACGACCAAGTCAGAACTTGTCCCGCATCCATTCCATTCTGAATTCAAGCTCTGTGCTACAACTCAAGGCAAAATTTGAGGAAAATCACGAAGAGGGTTCTAGAATCAGCTGCCTACCTTGCAATGGCTACTCTTCATCTCTCTAGCTCTGTAGCTATGAAAAGTGCCATCTGCTGCCCCCAGCCTCTCACTGACAACATGGAGCAATGAGTAACCCCCAAAGGACTGTAGGTCACTTGCTCAGAAAAGGGCTACTCCAGGTAGACTCCACAGAGCACACTGGCCTGCATCCAGTGTGTCACCAGCCATGAGCAGATAGAGACTGAAACTGATATTTCATAGGCTAATGAGTGTGCTCATCGACCATCACTACAGCGTAATAATGAGTTCCTGTTCTATGTGGCATTTTTTATTTAATTTTTCTACTAATTAAACATATTTTAATAGTATAATAGTTTATGCCAGATTAGAATTTTAAGAAAGGGAAAAAGAAAGAGGAAGAGGGTATTCCTCTAAAAATAGTCTGTGAAGCACTAAATTAGATGGCTATATGTTATGCAGAAAATTTCTCAGTTACTGTTACGTATTGATAAAATTATTTCTTACAGTGTCACTCCGTTTCTTACCAAGAGACCCAAAATTCATATATCATCATGATATATTCAGGGACAAAGAATACTGGTAACTTTACTGACCAGAGCTTGGTTTCTTCCAGGGCCTGCTTCATGATTTACAGAGAGAGACCAAGAGGAAGCTCTGAGCTGGACCAGATCAATGGGCTTCTATAGAGCCTATTCATGGATAGGATAGAAAATAATTCATTCTCCCAACTTTTTCCCCTTCTCATGCTGGACATGTTCCTATTGCCCTAGGCATAAGTCTTTTCTTTTGCCTTGCACTAACATTTCTCTGGCCCTCCCCTTCCCCTTACAGATAGAATTTCATGGTGTTTAGCAGAAGACTGAGCAAAGACACAGCTAGATTGGGAATCCTCACTCTTCACTTCGCCTGTGTAATTTTAGATATGCAAGAGCCTTGACTTCCTCACCTGAGTAGCTAGGGTGATAATATCTAGCTTGGAGGAACAGTCGGATGCATTCCAAAAGGACAACATCCTTCACACTGTCCCTTTGTCCAGCCATGACATCATTGGTAGAGCTGGTACAGGTGAGGGAACAGTAAAGCTGAGCAGAGAGTTCCTTCATTATTCTTATGTATTAATACTAAAACTCCCACATACCTATTAGAGCACAGGCAGGCTGGTTATCTTTACCTCTGATGTCCCAGTGAAGGACTTCACTGTAAATTAACATTAATAACCTACTAATGAGAACAACAGATCATTGACCAACTTGAGCAATTCTAAAAGAACTGAATTAAGTGCTACACAATAGTGCCTAACATTCAGTCTGTGCTTCATTGCAAATGTCTTTGCAGTGCACTGGGTCAGAACTTTTGGGTTCAGTGAGGGAGGGTTGCAGGTGACAAAAGACAGGGTCATCTGTCAAGAGGCATCTAATGCATCCTAATACTTCCTCCCCTCCTCCAGGCCTTAAGACAAAAATATGCTCATGACCAGAAAATAAAGCCATTCTCCATTGGGAGGATCTTTTATAATGGTTGACGCCATCAGTCCAAGAAAGGTTTATGCTCAGTGTAAATAAGTTAGATTTGAGAAGTTAATGAGTTTCACTACCCGAGCTGCTTCTTAGTAATTCACACAATTGGAAGATACCTATTAAAAATAATACCTTTTGGGCCATCTACCATCTTTATGGAGATCATTAATATTTCCCCATAACAGTGTAGTTGTCCCATTATTTCCCTTAATCACCTTCACTCTCCTGACCCAAGATGCCAGCTCACCCTCAGTCTCCCTTGTGTTAAAACGCACTTAGATCCTGTTAGCCTCCTTTTTCCAGGTCACTGTCACCTCCACGCACCGTCCTGAGAGCTCACGCAGAAAACTTCCCTCCTTGCCACTCACCCTCTCTCTACCCAATCTGGGATACGGAATAAGCTAGAATGGGTGGAAAGGGGGAAGCCTTTGAAATCTTAACAACGGCATGGAGGCTGGCTGTTGAGACCATGCCTTCTCCACTCAGATAGTCATTCACTCATTCTTTGACAAATCATTTCAACAGCTAATCCAGGCTGGATGCAGACTAAGATAATAGGGATAGAGAAAGTCAAGAAGGCCTGATGCCTGCAGACAGAATAGCAGGCAGGTGCTCACATGACTTGAGAAGGACATCTCTGTGCTGAGGCTAGAAGGGTTGGTAGAACTTGCTTAGGGATAGAAAGGTAATGGTTGGGCACAGGCCATTGGTGACAGTTGTTCACAGAACAGACAGTTGCTCCATCTCACTCTTTGCCATATCCCTAGCAAAAGTACAGTGCCTTGGCCAACATGGGTAGTCCACAAAAAAGAAGCGAGCTAAGGCCCAGAAAAATACCCACAACAACCTCCTCTCCCATTGCCTGCTGCTCCCTGAAACAGTGCCCCAATCTCATTAAGATTCGGGTCCCTTTAGGCAAAAGATGCTTCAGGCTTTCTGTTCCAAGCTGTCCGTGATTCCACTTATTCTATCCCATGACATCTCATCTTTGTTCCCAAGTCCCCATCACCAAGAGGTGGGAGAAAGAGGAGGCAAGCCACCTGAATAGCAAACTTTATATGTAGCTCCTTCAAATGAACAAGATGCCCAGGAAAATAAATGAGCACACGTGTGAACACAAAGGCTCAGCTCCAATGTTCCAGAAACACAAAACAAGCATTAAAGAAGGATTGTTCAACTTCTGCACATTTAACACTTTGTTGCAAACCATTCTTTGTAATCAGCGTGTGTCTCCTTTGTTGTGCGACTTAGTGACAGTTCTGAATGCCACCCACAAGATCTTTACCTTCAGTTGTAATGACCAAAAATATCCACATATTGTTCAATATTTCTATGTGTGGAGAAATAGAAATACTTAGCAGTCAGGCATCCCAACTGAGAGCTAGTGCTTGAGACTTTATTTCGCTGAAGATGATGGGTTCCTCTGTCACCCTCCCCTTAGAAGTCTGCAGTGCTTGCACGTGCAATCTCAAAAGAGTACTGGAAAAGGTCTGTATCTTGGAGAGCACCTAGTGCAACCCAGAGCTCTTGGAAACAAACAGAAGTCAGGTGGGGACAGTGGCTGTCCTAAGACCACTGTGGCAATGGTGCCTGAATAATCTCCCAGCTCAGACAGGCCAGGTAAAGAAAGGAAACATTAACTTGGCCACAAGACAGATGCTTTCATTTTTTAAATTTTATTTATTTATTTTAATTTATGTATTTGGTACAGGGTCTCCCTACACAGCTCAGACTCATAGTGATCTTCCTGTTTCAGCCTCCCCAGTGCTGGGATTACAGGTGTGCACCACCATGTCCAGTTTTGGTGGCTGGCTTAGTGGGCCTGGGGTGGGGCCAGTACTGCATCCAGTACTGGGAATCGAAGCTGGGTCCTGGCTCTTGCCAAGGAGGCACTTAGACCACTGAGCTATCTCCCTGGCCTGATAGATGCTGTCTTACAATAACAAAGTTATGATAAAAATGAATGATGATAATGGTATAAACCAATACTCAATCGTTGCAAAGCACCAGTCGCCTTTGAAAGAAGCACTGTGTATTTTCTCATAATATTTAGACATGAAAACCACAGAGATCCTGCTAAGAAGATATTCTAGTTGTATTTTTACAAATGAGAGACAGAAGCTC
>PVKN010016132.1:0-18065 GCA_004027915.1 Capromys pilorides
GGGGGAGTCCAGGAATGGAATGTTATGGTTCTAATGTAATATAATGTTAATAGACTTAATACTGGTTCTTAAGGATTGCTAAACCTGTGTTATAATTTTCAAGTTGTGAAGTGATAAAAAGCATGCCCTTGAATCTGGAAACTAGTTTTTAAAAATGTGTCTGGCTGTCAAATTGACAAGAAGTGGATTGATAAATTGTGCCAGTTTGAGAAGTTTAAAAGTGTAAGTGACTCAGCAGGGGGCCAAGGTGCTGGCTTTGTAAATATCCTAAGCCTCTGGAAGAGGAAGGCAGAGAGCTGGTGAGTGCTACACCCAGCCTCTGTGGGGAAGCCTGCTTACAATGTAAGGGGGGAAAAGAGGCTTGTCCTCCCTTTTGCTTGTTACTTCTGCTGTTTTCTATTGCCTTGAAGTATTGCCCCTTTGCCATGTAGCCCTGTCTTAGCCTGAAACTGAGTAAGGACTGAAACCTCCACAAACTGTGAGCTAAATAAACCTTTCTTTTCTTAATTTTAGGCCTCAGGTATTTTGTCTCAGCAATGAGAAGGAAAAATAACCAAGACATCAATGTGTATAAATTTATTTTTAGGGGCTGGGGAGATGGCTCAGTCGAATAAGCACTTGCCTGGCAAGCATAACGGCCTGAGTTCAATCCCAGGTTCCACACACACACACAAAACAAATTTTTATTTTGAGACAGGGTTTTGTTAAGTCTCTTAACTATATGAGCTGGGCTTGAATTTGTAATCCTCCTGCCTTGGTTTCCACAGTACAGGAATTACAGGTGTGCCTCGCTGTCCCTGGATCAAGTAAGTCTTTTCAAAATAGCTTGTGCTTTATTGATTGAACAAATACATACATAGGGCTTAATATACAATGGTCAGAGATATAATTCTCAGTGATGGAACTACAAAGACAAACTAAATGCAACCCCTGCCTTTGTGGAACCTATGATCTGTGGAGGAAAAAGACACAACTAAGGGCTGGTGAGATAGCTCATCGATCTAAAGCGCCAGCTCAGGCAAGTTTAGGCAACCACAGGGACCTGGGCTCAACCTGGGGCACATGTTGCGTCAACCCCACCCCCAGGGCAGGCTGAGCTGCTTATAACATAAATAAATAAATAAATAAATAAATAAAGTTTTAAAAAAAAAGACACAACTAATTAAAATGTCAAATAATACTGTTAATTATAGTAGAAAATAGAATTAAGCACCACAGGGCAAAAGAAAAAGATGCAAACTGATTTTGGGAGAGTTTGGGAAATGTACTGGAAGATACATTGTTTCCTTTACAGGCAAAGAAGGGAACATATGTTCTTATTTAAAACAAGAACAACAATGCTCATTCTAAACTTTTGAAACTGCCTAGATCAGACTTGGAGCAGCTTGATTGGGAATGATTTGAGAGAGATCATGAAAGATTTGTGACACTGGCAATAAATAAGACTTTCCTAGGACAGAAGACATTCTTCAGAATGAACAACTAACTGCACAGGGATTGAGCAAATTTGTTTTTGAGATACTGGTGATCATACACTTTTTTTTTTTTTTTCTTTTTTGCAGCGAAGAGGATTGAACCCTTGTACACGTTAGACAAGGATTTTACCACTGAGCTACACCCTGGTCATGATTGTAGAATTTTAAAACATGTAATTACATACATTAAAACATTGGGGCCAGGGAGATAGCTCTGTAGCACAAGTGCCTGACTGGCAAGTGCAAGGTCGTGAGTTTGAACCCTGGCCCCGCAAAAAAAAAAAAAAAAAAAAAAAAAAAAAAAAAAAAAAAAAAAAAAAAAAAAAAAAAAAAAACATATCATACCCCATCAACGTGCGAAATTCTGATTTGTCCATTAAAATATTCTACGGCCCCTCCCCTGGGGCACTTTGAGAGGGCACTGAGACTAGGCGTGGTGGCGTACACCTGTGGTCACAGTGCTTGGGAGGCTGGAAACAGGAGGATTACTATGAGTTCAGTCTATTTAGTGAGACCCTTTGGACCCTCTCCTAAATACGTAAGGTAATAATAATAACAATTTAAAAATGTAATAACACTATTCAGATACATGAAACATTTGAGAATATACTTGCATTGCTTCAAGGGCAAACTAAGGAAATTTCATTTAACGGGCAAAGGAACATATGGTGACCGGCAATATTATTTAATACTACCCACTATAATTTTCTATCAATTTATTTTCTCTGATATATGTGGCATAAACAAACTACATAATGGTGTGAGGGACCATAAAGGTTTTATTACCACTTGTGTAGTGTTCCTGCATCACTCACTTTGGGTATTAATTGTATCTCAAATTCAGAGCCATTAAACATTTATTGCAGGGTACTTCATCTCCCGCTTTCCATAGAAACAAAACTTCAGTGCTCAGAAAAGTACTTATAAGTAGCTTTGTGGTGAAAACTTAAGATTCCAGACTCTCAGTCTGGGAAGAGTCAATGTTGTTCAGAAGACTTATGTTATTTCTCTACAGGATCTCAGATTTGGTAAGTTCTTTCCTCGAGGAAAAAAACTTTTCAAAGATATCTTTAGTAAAGGCATACTGTAATTAGCACAAAATTGGTAAGGTCACCCACGTCCACACGTTTGAATTCATTTGTAAATAACGACTACTTAGTTTGCTTCCCCACTGGGAAAGCAGGCGCCAAGCGAGCATCACAGGTGCAGAGGGGCTTACAAAAAGAGAGAGAGAGAGACAAAAGGATGTAGGCACCAGGAGGAAAACAGAATCTTTCTCAGAACACTAACCTTGGCCTCAATAGCAGATCTATTACCAGGTACTGTAGTGCTTAAGTTTAATTTGTTTCTTGAATGGTCATTAGTGTATCCAGTTTATTAAGTCTTCCACTACACTTGTCTGATTTACCTAAACCTTTATGTTAGGTTTATCTTGAGAGATTTCTGCGTTAAGCACATAATATGTGTTAAACCAATATTGATTTTTAAAGGGAAGTGGTCATTACATTTAAACTTTCCTGTTATTTTAACTTTCAATTCATGGCTTACGTGCCCAACGATTTGTAGAATCCCTTCATTTCACTACTCTGAAGAAACACAACTCTTGATACACAACAGAAGAGCTTCAGTCATTAAATCATCCCATACCAAACAGCTTGGAAGTCAGATAGGAAACGTCTGGGTGGAGTCCCGCCGAGGTTTCAAATCTCGGGCAAAAAACCGCAACGCAAAATGCTTAGTGAATTTAAACTTATTGTAATTAAAGTCATCCAGATGGTAGTTGAATTAATCAATAAAGAGGCGGTATTTATCTTGGGATAGAAGATTCTGAAATCCAGAGTGCGAAAATCCCCAAGGTGGGGGTGGGGACAGTTAATAAGAGCCCCAGGGAAAGGCCTTTTCAGCAAGGACTGGAAAAATACGTTTGAATTTGAATCTCTTTGAATATAAATCTCCTCTACCAGCAGGAAAAGGGTCCTTTAGCCCAGCAAGCTCGGGGCAGGAAGGAGTAAACAAAACTGTAAAACAGTCCGGTCAGCTGTTTTTCGGTTTGGAGAAGCAATGAAAGAAATCCCCATTTGGGAACCGAGTCCCTCAAAAATAACCTGAAGGGTCAAGTCCTGAAACCCAAGCAGAGCGCTGACAAGACCCCCTCCGCAGCGACCCCCACGCCGGTTTCCGCTCGGCGTCCCTTCCCGCCGCGCGCCACGACCGTACAGCGCAGTCCCTTCCCACGCGGGCGGGACGGGGCACGCGCACGGACGCTCCCGCGGAGACTCGGAGGCCGGCCTCGCGAGGCCGCGCGCGGGACCAGCGTGGCGGGCGCGGGCCGCTGAGCCCGCGGGCCCCGCAGGCCTGGCCTCCGCCGCCGCACCTCCTCCGGTCCCCGAGGCGGTCGCCAGCTGAGGCAGCCACGCCGCCCGCCCAGCCCGGCCCTCCAGGCTCAAGGCGAGCGCGGGGCGCCGACGGGAGGCGGGGCGGGGGCGGAGGTGCATCCTGGGAAATCCACCAACATGGGGCCAAGCGGCCGACGCCGCCGCCGCCGTCGCCGCGAGTCTCGGCTCAGGGTGCAGCCGCTGCCCTGACCCCGCGCTGGGGCCCTCGTCAGCTGCCGCAGCCGGGGCTCCCGCAGCCCCGAGTCGCCCGCACGCCTTTCGCCGCCTCCCCGCAGGGCCATGTGAGGGGGCAGCTCCCTGCGCCGCCGCCGCCGCCTCCTCTTCCTCCCCCGCCCCTCCTCCCCTCCTTGCCCGGCCCCCTCACACCCGGCCTTAGCTGAGCCCCCGCTGCCGCCCGCGCCCGCCTCCAGCGCCCCCGCGATGGACAGGAGCTACGCGACCTCTGACTTCGCAGAGCCTCCGCCCGCGGCCCCCGCCGCAGCGTCCAGCGCCTCCGTGCAGCCCCCGGCCCCAGCCTGGGCCTACGAAGCCGGAGCTCCGGCCGCCGCCTCCAGCCCCCACCGCAGCAGCCCCAGCCTTAAGGCCAGGTAGGGAGGCCGGCCGGGTCGCGGTGGGCCGGTGAAGGCCAGGGATGCGTTTGGGGCCTTCGCGCGGGTGCGGCCGGGAGGGGTCCACGAGCCCTCCTCGTGGACGCGGCTGGCGATTCCTGAGGGGGGTCCCGGCTGGGTGGGGGCGCCCGGGCTGGTGCCGAACCGCGGCTGGGGGACGACAGGGCTGGCGTCGTGGGGCTTGGTTTTGGACTCGCGTGGTGAAGTTTGAGCTGGAAACTGAACTCTGCATCAGGGAGACCTAGGACTGGCGCGGGGATGGGGGTGAGTGAGGAGGGCGCTGGGAAGTGCGGGGCAGTGACATTCCATTGTATGGGAACCTGGGTGGCCCACAGTGTGGTCTTGGGGACCGGAGGGGGTGGGACGGGAAGGGGCGCGGGGCCACGTTTCTGACACTAGGCAACCCAGGAGGGCTGGGCTGTGGGAGAACCCCAGGGTGCGGGGCCGGGCCGGGGGCCTTGCGAGGCTCCAACGCAAGCACGGGCTGGGTGACATATGTTTGCAGCGGTGGCCAAGATGAAGCGGTTTCTGTTGCGCGCGTTCAAAGTTGCTTTTGGGTTCCCTCCCCTTTTAACAACAGCAGGAAGTAAGGACTCTCTCTTTGCCCTCTGTGCCTTGGGGGTGACTGAGAGTTGGGAAGAAAATGGGGGGCTGGTGGTCCGTGAAGGCCAAAAAGGTTGAAGACCGAAGCATGCTTTTCTATCTCGCCTTCATTATGTCGTGCGGGGTTCGGATCATCTTCCCTTTAGCGTGACCAAAGGAGCCTGAAGCATTGACTCCTGCTCGATAATTAAGCTCGCGGGAAAAGGGTGGCAGTGCCACACTTGAATAACTGAAAGGCGTGGTCAGGCGTGGAGGATTTGGGAGCCGGCTGTTTTAAAGCCACCTCTCTTGAACAATACTGAATCTGGTAGGTGCAGCTTCTGATTACAAGGACTAGGGAATCCTGGGTTGCTAATGACTTCATCCTCAGCCACCAACAGGAAGCTTCGTGGCTTTATGATCTCATCAGATTTCTGCTTTATTTTCTCGACAAAAGTGACCAAGTCCCCCTCCCCCACTTTATGTATTAGTCTTCTGGGTTATTGTTGTTTTTATAAAGTTCCACGTTCAGGGTTTGGGAAATACTTGGAAAGAATAGCGAGTCTTTGTTTCCAGGATTGTATTTTGGGACAGTTGTAAAAAGACAAAAAAATTTTGCTTCAAGAAAAGTGAAACAACCATTCTTAGAAAAATTTTAGGCCCTTTGTTTAAAAGAGCTGGGATTAAACATACATATACACACACCTACACACATGCACACACACACACACACACACACGACAGCGACACAATTTGCACTTAAATGACTAAATGGTGAAATGGTTGAGAAATAGATACAATTTTATAAAATGTATGAATAAGCCATCTTGAGTTTTTTGAAAAGTGTTTGGCACATGTTATTTTTCGGTGGCAATTTATTATTTTCAAGTAGCTTTTGCCTTCAGTATGATAATTTACAAATTAAAATTACTTTCTATTCAGTGACTTGTAAATGAGAGATATTTGTGCAGCTTGCTTACACACTAGCTGTCTTTCTCTTTGCAGTACTGGAGATTGAACCCAGAGCCTCTTGGCATACTAGCCAAGATTTACACTGCGGAGCTGCATCCCCAGTCTTTGAGCAGCTCTGTGTGTGTGTGTGTGTGTGTGTGTGTGTGTGTGTTTGCATGTGTGTGCACAGGTGTGCATGTGTCTGAGAGCTGAGAGAGTGAGTGTTAAGAGGGAATTGAACCTACCACTGAGCTACCTTCCCATCCCTTTTTGTTTTTATTTCCAGACACTGTCTCATTAAGTTGCCCAGGCCTGCCTGGAACTTGCAGTCCTCCTGTATCAGCCTCTTGAATATTTAGAATTAGAATTATGTGCCCAGTTTGTGCAGCAGTTTTTATATTTTACTTAAAAAATGTTTTATGAAGTAAATGAAACTGTAATCTAGTTATTTCTGTTGTTTTTAGCAGAATACTTTAAGAAACTAAAATCTGCTTGTTGCATGTTACAAATATTATTTTATCAAAGTATTGTACAGATTGGGGCTGGGGAGATAGCTCCGTGGGACAAGTGCCTGCCTGGCAAGTGCAAGGTTGTGAGTTTGAACCCCGGTCCCGCAAAAAAAAAAAAAAGTATTGTACAGAATGATTTCTGAAGCATCTTTGAAAACAGTTAAGTAGATTCACTTAGAACATATCATCTGAGATGCTTTTTATTTATTGGAAGTTACTGATTTTTTTTTTTTTTTTTTTTTTTTTTTGGCTGGCTCAGGCTGCCTTAGGTAGGGATTGTCAAGCTGGAGATTGAACCCTGGTCCCCTGCACTTGACTGCATGTGCCTGAGCAGACGCTTAAACAACTGAGCTAACCCACAGACCCCCTGGAAGTTACTGATTTTTAAATGCTAACAGCAGTCCCCCTTTCAAAATATTTTTGAAGAGTGGGGTCAGTGAAATTATAGTACAGAAAATGCAGGCTCCCTCGTCCCTTGCAAGCCTGCTTTGATCAGGCCATCTACAGGGCTGCACTCACCTTTTAATTGTACTACATTTTATTTTTCAAATTGTGAAAATGTCCTCTTTGATGTCAATTACAACAAAAATTCATATCTGGAAATGTATCTAAACATCCTGCATTTCAGAGGCTTGCTCCTATTTTTGTAACAATTTAAAGAGCTTTTTCATAATGCATGCATCAGTTGAATGTTTTTGTTTCCTTTTGTGGCAGTTTCTTCTGAAGGTGCAAATGAATCCTAGCCATGATGATGTGACATGGATACTTATCCATAAAAAAGTAGTCTATCACCTTGTTTCCTGTCACCCATTCAGAAAGTGACAGATGGTAGTGACATTCAGTTGTTACTGAGGTCAGACTTTATGTCTTTGCGTGGCCTCAAAATGCATAATTTTTATCACTTCATAGGAAAGCCCATGATGAACAGTTTTTCATGGATTTTAAACAATACTTTTTTGGGTGTAAAAGCTCAGTCAAGTATTAGATAGTTCTATTACTTTAACTTTTGGAAAATAAAGAATGGGAAATGCCAGTATTTTTCCTTAAGTAGGGATTACAGAGAGATTTCTAGCCCTAGAATATTTCTCAAATGTTACTTGCTAGTTATCTGGAAAGTTCAGGGATAGAAGCTGTTATATAAATCTCCATCTGCTTATGCCCCTTTCAGATATCAGGGCTGAATGAACATCTCCTTTGTCAGTCAAGTCACCATGCAGTTGCTTGTACTCTGAGGGAGCTGTTTAGGTGCTATAAATACCTCTGCGTACTTTTGGAAGGGAGCTGGTCATCAGGAGCCTATAGACTTGCCCGCTTCTCTGCCAGCTATTTTATACAGAGCAGGAAGAATGATAGATGTTGTGCTTACATTTGAATATGCACTAGAAAGTGATTGAATGGAGACACTTTAAATAGATGTACATTTGCTGCTTTTCTAACTTAAAAAGTCTGGGATTTTTTTTTTTTGCCACTCGTTTTTAAGATTTCTAATATAGAAGTATTTTTCTGATCATAGTATCAGTATATAAGGAGTGTACTAGGAACTTATGCAAAAAATAAAAGTAGCATGTGTTTAAAATGTTCATCTTGGGGCTGGCGAGATGGTTCAGCAGTCTAAAGCGCCTGCTTAGGCAAACTTAGGCAACTGCGATTCAATCCCCAGCACCACAAGTTGCGTCAGCCCCACCCCCAGGGCAGGCTGAGCCGGCCATAAAAAATAAAATAAAATAAAATAAAATAAAACGTTCGTCTTCTATGTGAACGATATTTGTTTAAATATATTGTGAATAAGTTTAAAAATCATGGGGCCGGGGAGGTAGCTCAATGGCACAAGTGCAAGGTCATGAGTTCGAACCTTAGTCCTGGCAAAAAAAACACTTGTGTTTTTTAAGACAAACCTCACACTGTAGTTCAGGCTGGTGTTGAACTCACTAGGTAGCACGGGCTGGCCTTGCGCTTGCTTTCATCCTCCTGCCTCTGCTTCCCAAGTACTAGAATTGCAGATACATGCTGCCATGCCCAGCCTAAAAACTTTTTTTAAAAAAGTGTTTTAGTGCTGGGGATTGAATCAGGGCTGTAACTTTCCTGGCCTCTGAATTAGTTTTGTTTTTGAAAGAAAGTGTCCCATTGAGTTTTTGGGAAAAATAATCTTAAAGATTTAATTTTATGAGTAAAGTTAATCCCATATTAATGACAGATTATTTTAAAAATTATTTTTATTTATTTTTTATGTATGTGGTACAGGGTCTCACTATGCAGCTTGGACTCGCAGTGATCTTCCTGTTTTCAGTCCTCCCCAGTTCTGGAATTATAAGCTTCTGGGACTACACCACACCCAGACTCATCACCCTGGCTCAGTGCACCTCAGGGATGTGGCCTGGGCCCAGGGATCAAACCTTGTCCCTGTGCTTTCCAAAGCAGGCGCTTAGTCCACCCCCATATATATGTTTTTAGCATTCAGAAAGTCTTTTCTCATACATTGTTGTAACAGTAACTGGCACTTACCTCATGAACAGCTAATTGTATTAGCTGTTGTTTTAAGTGATATTAATTTATTACCTCACAAGAATTGTTTGAGGTATTCTTTTTACCTTTTATAAATGAGGAAACAGAGGCACAGACAAAGCTATAAGTAGAAGAGCTGAGATTTAAAGGTGTTCATTGTGGTGTTTTTATTTTTGTTTTTAGTTTTTGAGACAGTTTGGCAACGTAGCCCAAGCTGCCCTTGAACTCACAGTTCTCCTAACTCAGTCTCCCAAGTGCTGGGGTTTAGGTATATACCACCACACCCAGCAGCGTGGTGTTTCTTGAGTCTGTGTTTAACCAGTATATTGGTTCATGGTAAACTAAGTAGTATAATGGTGTAGTGGTATCATTTGAGGTTTTCCCGAAGTATCAGTGACCTTATTTCAGTGAGGTTTTTTTTGTCACTGTTGACCATTTCCTAACTCAGATGTCCCTTCTTTCATTTCAACTAAAGTTTCCTAGTTTTTCTTCTGTATTGCTGCTGGCCCACTGCTTTTTCTTATTCTCAAGGAATTTTACCCCATATCTATCTAATTTTCATTTTCTTCTGTTTCCACTGTTGACACTGATATAAAATATCTTTTTAGTCACCTTGAACTTTTTCTACATTCAGTTCATTTTTATAGTGTCCAAAGTAGTTAATTAATTAATTTATTAATTTATTTATTTTGAGATATTAGGGATCGAACTTAGGACCTTGCACTTGCCAGGCAGATGCTTAGGTTACTGAGCTATCTCCTAGGCCCTCAAAGTAGTTTTTAGAAATAGATCTCTATCAGTTTGATCCTAGTGCTTCTTTGCTTAAAACTTCCATGACTACTTCTACACCATATGGTTAAGTCTAGAACATATGTAATGTAACTGGTGTGGCCCTGCATATGCTGGCCCATTTTTAAAAACTTAAGGATTTGAATTGTAAGGCCTTTATGGTCTTTGCCTGACTGGATAACTCATAGTATTCTCTTTTCCCAAACTGACTTCTTACAGTATCTTATGTTAAATACTCAATCTAACAGAGATATAGTACCTTTTTCTTTGGTAGAGAAAATCGAACAGATGACCTCATATTTGTCAGGCAGAACTGCGCTGCTGAGCTATATCTGCCCCTTCCTACCCTTTTTTTTGTATCTGGAATTGAACTCCAGACTTTGTGCTTGCCGGACAGGTGCTTGGCTACAGAGCTATATTCCTGGCTCTAGATACAGTATGTTAACTTGCTGAACTGATGCATTGTGGAATGGCATGTTGCCGCATTTTATTTTCTTATCATTCTTAGAAATGCAATTATATGCCTGTATGCTATTTATGTAGTAGTTACCTTTCTTTAGCTAGAATGGAAGTTTTTTGAGGAATACTGTTGTCTTGTTTTGCAGTTATATTATTTCTTGTACTTTAGTGTCTAGTGTATCATCGGTGCTTCATACATGTAATACATGTTTATAACTGAATTGGGAGCACCTTTTCTTAATGTATTTAGTGCAAGTTCTACAGGATCTCACTATGTAGATCAGACTCATAATGATCCTCTTGTTTTCAGCTCCCAAGAGCTGCAATTACAGGAGTGCACCACCATGCCTAGTCTCAATCACTGTCTCAGTGCGCCCTGGGCTTGGGTTGGCATGGCTTGTGGTGCTGGGGATTGAACCTCGGCCCTTGTGCCCTGCATAAACAGGTGCTTTAGTCTGCTGAGCTATCTGGCTGGCCCTTTGAAGCACCTTCTTTTTGTAGCCTTTATTCCCCCCTCTCTACCCTGTTGTGGGACACACAGAGTTAGGATGTTTGATTATTGCTGGGTTGAGGTATGGAGACAGGCTACTGTGTGCCTTTTCTGTCTTTGCTGTGTTGCCCGGAAAACTAAGTACTAAACTATGCCTACACAGTCGGACCTTTTTTTTTTTTTTCATTCATTGAACAAATATTTGGATGCTTACTATATGTGAGGTTGTGTTGATTTTTTTTCCTCAAATATATTTCTGCAGTGCAAGCTTTAGAAATCTAATGGCAAGCACTCATTCACTTAAGAGAGTGTATTGAATATCTCTTAGTTTCTGTTAACTCAGTTAAGTGCTGTGGGGATACCATAGAAATTCAAAAGACACTACCCTGCCTTTTAAAGAATTTAAGGGTAGGGCTTGGTGGTACATGCTATAATCCTAATACTTGGGAGGATGAGGCAGGAGGATTGCTGTGAAGCCAGCCTGGGCTATAGTGAGACCCTGTCTCAAAAAAGAAAGAGACAGACAGAAACAGAGACAGGGACAGGGACAGAGATAAGAGAGAGAGGAGAGAAAGGAGAGAGAGATGGGCAGAGAGTGCAGGGAAAGAACTTATGATGTACAAGGAGGCCTCAGAGATACACTTGCTGCTTTTCTGCTTGACTTTTAAATATTGAAATGCCCATGAGCTTGGAGTTCCACCTTTTTTCCCTCTTCCACTCTAGGTGAAGTTGCCATATATTATATACCAAATAATGTTCAAGTTTCTGACTGTCTAAATTCACATCTAGCATCTGATACATCTAGAGCAGACCCTTGATTTACCAACACAATTCATCCACCTGGTTGTAATTCAAATTAGTTATAAGTCAAGATTATTTTTCCTATAAGAAGTAATGGAAATACCTATAATACAGTCCAAACCTCCCAGCACCCCTTAACCTTTTCATAATAAAAAAGGGCTATAAAGTGTATATAGTTTACCAGAAATACCAGTAATTTTCCCAGTGTATGTGCTAAAAAGTTATAAAATGTGCCTAGTTTATCAGAAACAATAACTTTGTGGTATAGTTACCATTCAAGTTGACATATTTGGCTTACAGAAAGAGGGTGAAATGGAAGGTGGTCATTGTTTGGAAGAAGAGTCCCCTTCCATAAGAACATCAACAATCTGGCTTTCTGGTATCTTTTCTCTCCTTGGAAGAGTATACCCTACTAGGACCTGCTGTGGCTCACTAGGTCTCAACCTTTCATAACTGAAAGCTGGTCTAAAATTGGTTGTCTTTTATTTTTTGGGCAGAACCAGGGATTGAACTCAGGTCCTTGCGTTTGCCAGGCAAGTACTTATTCTACTGAGCTATCTCCCCAACCCCCAACTCCCCTTTTTTTTTTTTGTACCAGAGCCTGAACTCAGGATCTTGTGCTTTCCAGGCAAGTGCTTATGTTGCTGAGGTATCTCCCCAGCCTCTGTCTTTTCTTTAACATTGGTGTATGTGTGTGTGTGTGTGTGTGTGTGTGTGTGCTTTGTTTCCTTCCTTAGCTTCTTTTCTAGCCTTTCGGACAATTTTAATAGCAATAATCATAGTGATTATATAAAGCACTGACCAAAATCATGTCTACAAATAGGTGCGCTTGGGATCAGACTAACACTTATATATGCTTACATATTCTTTTTTGGTATTGTGAATTTTTGTTGACAGCTGTAAAAGTACCTGGCATTTAGGTCATAACTCGAAAGACTTTGATTAATTTCAAATTAAACCTAAAAATTCAGGTCATAACTCGGGTTGTGTAAGAAGCTGGTTGTAACTCAAGGATCCACTGTACTTGGATATTGAATAGGTATTTTGAACGTAATGTCCACAACATGATTGTCGGCATAATCTCTGTAACATAGTCCTTCCTTAATTTTTATAAATGGTATTGCAGTTTGTGTTATTGCCTGATCCTAATAGATTGGAGCCATCTGTAGCTATTTTTTTTTATATCCAGTCACTTAACAAACTGCCTTGACTTGATCTGTATCCATAACTGTGGCAGTTGTTTCTTACTGCTTTCCTTGCTTCTGTTTACGCCTTCTAGAATTTAAGTGTGCAACCACCTGAGCTAATTTCAAAATATAAATTGCCATGCTTAAAATCTTACATAGCTATTTAGTAAAATCTGACTCCTTGGCCTATAAGGGCCTGTATGATCTGAACCTCTACTAATTCTCCAGCTACATCTCATTGTTTTCTTACCACCATCTTTTAGTCACATGATTTTTATTTTTTTCCTGAAATGTGCTAAAATTCATTTGTGTCTTGGGACTTGGGCATTGGCTGTTCTCTTCACCTGTAGTTCTTTTTCTGGGTTTTTGCTTTGCTGCTTCTGTATAGTTAGATTCTGGGTTTTTTTCCAGGGGCTTCTTCTGACTGCCCTGTTTAAAGTAACTCCTTTTTTCTTGGTGGGACCGGAGTTTGAACTCACGACCTTGTGCTTGCCAGGCAGGCAATTGTGCCATGGAGCTGTCTCCCGGGACCCTTAAAGTAACTCCTAATTGCTACCATATCACAGACTTCTTTTTCTTTTCTTCATTACATTCTCTCTCAAACATAATTTTGTTAGTTTGTGTGTTAATTTGGTATTAAGCCTGTATCACTGATTACCACTGCTGGGTTGCTTGTTTCATGAGATCGGGACTGTTACCTGTCATCACAACTGTGAAAAGCGTATGAGTATAGAATAATGGTTGATACCATAAGAGAATGTTTGAATTTGTATTTGATTTTGCCAATTGCAGTATAATGTTGTGTAAGCTTTTTAACCTCTCTATGCTTCATTTTCCTTTGTAAAAGGAAGGTACTTCATAGAATTCATAAGGATTAAATAATATAAGAAAAAATGACCTTTTTGTTTTTGTGGTACTGGGGATTAAACTTGGTACCCTGTGTATCCTAGGCAGGTGGTGTACAACTGATCTCCATTTCCAGTCTCAGAAGAGTATTTAGCATATGGAACAATATATACAGTGGCATTAAAGTAGCATGTAGAATATTAATTTTGTTGTTAGCACTGACACATTGCAAATGACATTAAATATTTAGTGAGTGAATGAAATAACTGCTACTGGGTATACTAGTTTTTTGTTTTGAGAGATACTAATAAGCTTTGGGAAGTTAGTGGGGAAAGATATCCAATTCAAGAGAATCACATGCATTCATCAGGTAGGAAAAGGAGCTTCCAGTAAGTGTTCCAAGAGAAAGGAAGTGGGATCTTGTAGCATTGAAGGTCTGAGCATTGAAGTGGCACAGTGTCACTTCTGCCAGTCTGTTGGTTAATGTGGTTCTCATTGAAGTACATGGTCAAGTGCATGGGGCTGATACAAAGGTATGGTTCATTGAGGAGCTCAACAGAGTAACTTGACTGCAGGTGGTATTAGCACTAGATTTTTAGGAGGATTGTGAGTTTAGTCTCTAACACTGGGAGCTTTGAATTTTTTTGTTTTTATTTTCAGTTTTATACATTTGGTGCAGTCTCACTACCTGGCTCGTACTCACAGTGATCCTCCAGTTTTCAGCCTCCCCAGAGCTGGAGTTACAGGCATGTGCCACCCCGCCCAGACTCAGTCAGTGCTCAGTGTACCCCAGGGCGGGGCTGGCACAGCATGTGGGACTGAGGATTGAACCCTGGTCCCTTTGCTTGCCAAAGCAGGCATCTTGTCCACAGAGCTACCTCGATGGCCCTTTTTGAAAGGTTTTTAGGGATAGTGTTGTGAAAAACAAGTCTTTCTTGTAAACAGTTGGCAGTCAATCCCAGAATGAATTAGAATTGGCAAAGGTAAGAAATGGAATACCAGATGAGAGGCAATTCACCAGACCAGACAGAATGGAGGTGATAGGGTTGTAGTGAGTTGTACTGGTTTAATGAATGTGAAAGACATAAAGATCAAATTGTCTGAGGTTGTTGGCAGGGTACATGTTAAAAGGTTAAAAAAGGATGATGGGGGAAGTAAATTTTGATATGAATCATTAGTGAACAGTTTTTAAATTTAATTTTTATCTAACTTGTTTTATTTATTTATTTAGTTAGTTCTTGTGATACCAAGGATGGAACTTGGGACCTTTCACTTGCCATGTAGGTGCTTTTGATGCTGAGCTATCTCCCTGACCTTAATTTTATTTAATTGATCATAAAATTGTATGTGTTTATGAGTGTAAAGCATGTTTTTAAATATATATATGCGTTGCAAAAATAGAAATGTTAGTTTATTTTGGTCAACCCATAATGCCACACAATTCTAGGCATTGGTAATTCAGTGAGAACACAGACAAAACCTTTGCTCTTGTGTAACTTAACTTTCTTTAGCTAAGGAGACAAGCAAATGAAGACAGTTTTTTTTTCCGTGAGGAAATAGCAGTTCCCAAATGTCCTAAAGTAAGAAGAAATCTGACATTTCCATTCCCTGATAGTCTTCATGTAGAACAGTGGTTCTTAAGAATTGCTCACAAGACTTGTTGAAACTCAGATGTCCAGACCTCCCTCCAGGGGTTTTGAATCACTTGTCTTGAGTAAAGCCAGAGTTTCCCTGACAAGTTCCTAGTGATACTAATGCTGCTAGTCCAAGGACCAAACAGAGAAACTGACTTGAATCTTATCCTAGTTGGCTTTTTGGTATTTTTATCTTTCCATGAATATCTTCTTTTCATAAAAGACTTCCCTGACCAAATCTGAAGTAGCTGCCCTAGGCCTTTTTACTCAACATTTGTTTTCTTCAAAATATTTATCCTTAGCTGACAATACTAGAGAAGTGAGTTTAGAAGTTTTTATGGAGATAGTAGAAAAATAGAAGAGGTCCAGATTTTTTTTTTTTCAGGACTGGTGTTCAAACTCGCCACCTTGCACTTGCCAGGCAGGCACTTGTGCCACAGAGCTATCTCACCAGCCCCTGAGATCAAGGTTTTGAGGGCTAAAGAGTTATTTATTCTTAGCCCTTTAGTTAAAAACTGAGCCTTAGTTGTTGTGGTAGCATTTTATTAAATACTTGCCAAGTGCCAGCCACTGTTCTGTAATTTTATGTGTTAGCTCCTTTCATTCTTCACTTTAACTATAATATGGATACTATTGTTAATCCATTTTATAGACAATGAGACTTAAGTACAAAGAGGGTAATTCATCCAAGACCACACTGCTATGATGTGACAAAGGCCGAATCTGAATCCCTGAAAATAATGACTTTGTTGGTGATCACACTGGGAAAACTCCCTTGAGGGTAGAAGGGTGGAGAGTATTACAGTATACAGAAGACTTAACAAATAAGAAGTAAAAGGAGGGGCTGGGGAGATAGCTCAGAGGCATAAGCACCTGCCTGGCAAGTACAAGGACCCACGTCCGATCTTGGGCCCCAGATGCCTGGATATGCTGTCTCAGGCCCGGATATGGGCACCCACCACACAACCCTGGAGCCAGTGTGGTGCAGCGTGCCTGTAATCCCAGCACTAGGAGGTTGAGGTAGGAGGATCTTTGTAAGTTAGAGACCATCCTGGGGGCTACAAAAGTGAGCAAGCACAAGGCCAGCCTGAATTGCATAGCAAGACCCTGTCTCCAAAAAGAAAAAAGAAGTAAAAGAAGGAGCTGATGATGGGAGATGGATGCCGAGTCTTTTGATTCTTAATGTTTTTGCCAGGAGGCTCCATTTCCATTTATTTTATTATTTTTTCTCATTTATTTTATTTTTTATTTTTTGTCTTTTGAGACAGGGTCTCACTATGTAGTTCAGACTGACGTTGAGCTTTTGTATTGTAGCCTAGGTTGGTCTCGAACTCGCACTGATCCTCCTGCCTCAGCCTCCCAAGTGCTGGGATTACAGCCCTGCGCCACCATACCTGGTCCCCATTTATTTTAAAATTAGAATCATTCTCCCAATGTGTACTTTTGTACAAGTTTATAGAGAAAACATAGGAACATGGGCTTGTACTAGATTGATTTCTGTATTGTATGGGAAATCCAGAAATGTTCACCAATATTATGCAATATTCTAATTTCGTTGTTTCCATTAATCTTTTAATTTTTTCCAGAGCCAGAATCTCTCTCATCTTTGAATAAAGATAGTGGCTATATAACTTGTGCAGTATTTAAGCTTTCCTTTTTCCCTGTATCTTGACCAGCATTGTGTGTGCGTGTGCGTGTGTGCGTGCGTGCGTGTGTGTGTGTGTGTGTGTGTGTGTTGTGTTTTGAAACAGTCTTGCTACATAGCCCAGACTGGCCTTGGACTTGAAGCATTCCTTCTGCCTCAAGTTTTCAAATCCTGGAATTACAAGCATGTGCATCATGCCTGGCTTAGTTTCTTTTTGTTTGTTTGTTTTACCATTTTTTGAGACAGGGTCTTGCTGTGCAGTTTAGTCTGGCCTTGAGCTTACTTTCTAACCCAGGTTGGTCTAAAACTCACAACAGTCCTCCTGCCTCAGCCTCCCAAGAGCTGGGATTACAGGCGTGTGCCACCATGCCGGACCATGCTTGGCTTAGTTTATACTTATTTTGGAAGACTTTCATTTCTCCTTCAATTTGAAAGGATAGTTTTGCTGGATGTAGTAATCAAGATTGGCAGTTATTTTCTGTCAGGGTTCTGTGCCCTCATGGCCTATGTTGTTTGAGAAATCTTCAGTTATGAGAAATAGAAACCTTCAGTTACTGTGAGGGTCTGTATGAATGACTTGGCATGTCTGTTAACAGCTTTCGATATTTCTGTCCAGTGTTGGTGAGCCTGTGACATGCTGCAGAGGGCTGTTTGTATCATTGAAAGCTCTAAGACTTCCTCTTGTTTTCATGTTTATTGGGAAGGATATACCGCATTACCATCACATTTATTTGTTTCTCCATGAAAAACGGAGAAATTCTTAGCTACCTTGATCTTGGCATGTTTTCCTTGTGCATCTGTTACGAATGGCAAAAATGTGTTCTTCAGTTTTATTGTTTGTTTTCTGGTGAATGTTGCTTAGAATTCATAGATTGGTTTGTGTATATACTCCATTAGATGGGGATTTACATATTATTATCTGCATTTTATCTTTTTTATTAAAAACATTCTGTTAACCAACTGAAGTATGTCATAAGTAAGGTTTTTAGTAGGCATTATTAGTGACGTATATGACAGTCAAAACAAATATACTTCTCTCAGGAAATCATTCTTAATTTAACAGTGCAACTTAAAAAATATAACTTGTTGATGCAGAGTACCTGTTGTACCTGTTTTACATCAATTAGAAATTGTGAACCCTGCAAAAAAACAGAATATCACCTGCTGATTTATCTGAGGTCACTTAGGAAG
>PVKN010016133.1:0-18061 GCA_004027915.1 Capromys pilorides
CCTATATTTCCTCTTTTATTAGTTTGTTCTCTCACTTCTTAAAATCAGTCAGCAACTCTGGCTCTGCGATTCTCCATTTGCTGTTGAATATCTGCTTGGGACAAAGTGACCAGGCTGTAAGAACCTTGACCAGTGACTGCAGGCTTGCGTCTAAGTCTTCCTTCCTACCTCACTCTCTCGCATGTCTCACAATGCACGCGTAGATATGGACATACATGCAAGCACTTGGGAGAATTTTCTCTTTAAACTCACTGGAACACCTTTTAAACCCAAAGTGTCCTTTTGTAATGAAAACACACACTTTGAGCTTATCTGGTAGCTGTGGAAAAATAAACACATTCTTCTGGCTCAAGTCCAAATCATCTTTTATAAAATTATTAAAGACTCTACATCAATTCCTTTAAAATTCTCTTTCCCTCTATTCTTGGTTCTTTTTCTTTTTCCATATTGTACTGCCTTTTTAAGCTGCACAGTCAAAGTTACAAAAAAATGAAAGAGAAAGTATTCCGAAGTACTCTTATTCTGTCATGCAGAGATCTTTGAAGACTCATAAAGTTTATTGATACCTTATGTGAGAAAACATCCATAAGTTTCCAAGACTCTGCTAAGCCATAAAATTGAGGCTCTCCTCATTTAAGAATAAGGGCATATTTTTCTGTCTTAACTAGATTCATGATGCCTTTATCCTTTCTTAGAAAATTATTCTTTTTTATTTTATTTTGTTATTTTCTTATGTATTTATTACAGGGTCTACAGGATCTCACTACACAGATTGGACTCATAGTGATCCTCCTGTTTTCAGCCTCCCAAGGGTTGGGATTATAGGAGCACCATCACCAAGCCGTCTCAGTCACTATCCCCGGGGGAAGGACAGGCACTGCCTTTATCCTGTAGTTAGTTATTCAACACAACTGAACACAACTTCTGTTGAAGTCTAGTTGGGCTGTATCTTATAGAAAGCAAGGAACAAGGTATTATAATTTATCTCTCTGGCAGAGATGAGCAGTGGGCAAGCAGCAGCATGAGAGAGAGACAGAGAGAGAGACAGACAGAGACAGAGACAGAGAGAGAGAGAGAGAGAGAGAGAGAGAGAGAGAGAGAGAGAGGCAGAGACACAGTGACAGAGAGACAGGGAGACAGAGAGACTGTGATTCATCTGTTTTCTCTTCCTAAATTATGTAATGATGAAACTAGGGAAAATAAAGCACAGCTGCACACTGAAGAAACAGAATTATTGAGCTATTCTCCCCTCCCACCTTGCTCATCTACCTAGTTCTTTATTTGTTTATTTGTTTTTGGAGGCCTATCCTTCTAGAAGCAATATTGAACAAACCTTCTGACATAATGGAAATGTTAGCATCTCCGTAGTCCAGTGTGGAGGCCACTGGTCACATGGGCCAGTTAGGATTTGACACACGGTCAGTTTAATTGACAGACTAAAGTTTTTCATCTCATTTATTTTAGATTTTAATGACCACTGGCTATCCTCTTACACACCAAAGACTTCTAGTTGTTTGCGTTTGGCTGGTTCAAGAAATACTGATTCTTATGCAGGTGTGGTAATATGTGTAATCCCAGTACTTGAGAGGTTGAGGCAGGAAAGTTGGAGGCCAGCCTGGACTACAAATAGGTGTTCAAGGCCAGTCTGGGCTACATACATACTGAGCCCTTGTCTCAGCCTCTCCCTCCCTCTGAAAAAAAAGAGAAGCACTGGTTCTTGTCAGATACAACTTTTTGGAGATTGTAATTCTCTTTGCACTATGAAGAAGAAGGATTAGTGCAATTATTGTAATTTAACAAAATTTACAATTAATCTTTCTGTAGTTTACCAACTTGATGAAGATTTAGGAACTTTGGTTATTCTTATGCCCATCTTATTCTTACTTCTTATGATCACAAGGCATTTTTATTTAAAGGAATATGTATATATCCTGAAGAACATGTAAAACTATTATATATTTTTGACATAAAATGCTTTAATCATTATTGTGATATAATAATAGGATTGATGTTACTTGATATAACTGATTTTTGTTAAAAATAAAAATACTGTGTCCAGTTAACCTCTCCACCTATTTTGCATGTGACCTTAGAAGTTGTAAGCTCAGCAGTTCTGTGAGGTATACACACGTACAACTATCATTTAAGAGTCTCTTAACTTTGGGTTGGGAGACAGTTTGGTGGCATATGTGCCTGTCTAACAAACTCAAGGGTCTGAGTTCAGTCCTACCTACCACATGTTATTCTGGCCCCAAAACCTTGCACCCCTGTAATCCACCATTGGGGAGCCTGAGACAGGAGGATTCCGAGGAGTGTAAGACCCTATATGAAACGAATAATAATAAAAAGAGTCTCTTAACTCTTCACACGTTCTTTTTCCCCCTGTTTCTTTTTCCTCTGATATGGCCTTTCTTTATTGTGTTTTTAAGACCTAGCTTGTCCCTAGACAGTGTCCATCTCACCAACTATATCCAGCCTTTGTCCTACAGAAAAGTCCCATTACGTTGCAGAAAGACACAAAAATTATTGAATTTTGACATTTCAATACTTAAATCACAGGGACATACCAATGATGCAGGGTTGCTGGGCTAAAAACGAAACTTCAAGCGTCAAAATCTAGTTTTGTGCTCATTCCCTGCACTGATGCGTGATTCACACAGCGTCATCAAGCTAATCTCTTTCACAAAATCAACTCAGCTGCCAAATCTAAACTACAGATCTGGGGGGAGGGGAGAGAGAACCGATCCGTAGAAAACCTCTGGGAGCATGAGGGCGGGCAAGGGAAAATGGACTTGTGGCCGCTCCTCCCAGAAGGAAACGTGAACCCCCAGGGAGTTTCTCCGGGGAACTTTGCCGTTGAAACCCACAGTGCCGTCCCCTGGCAACAAATGGCTGGCTGGTATGCTGAGGCAGCACACATGCGCGCCGCGGGGCTCACAAAGGACCCGCGCTGTCAATAGTCTGTCCCTTAAATAATAATCCCAGCTGCATGCCACGATTTTAGGGGTCTTTCATCAAAAAGGGATGGAGAACAACAGCCTCTCTGCCTGATGTATAAATCTCAGTGTATTCTGCTCCTCCTGAGGGCCTTTTCTTTTTAATCTCTTTTGGGAGTGGATGGGTTCTATGGTCCATTGCTTTCCTTTATTTATTTCTCAATCGAGAAAACTTTGAGGATTAAAGAACTGAAATTTTTATATGCAGGGTTTCTGTGTCATTCTGCGAAGTTTACACAGCATTCTTTTATTTCTCCATTAAGAACCTTAATTGGTAAAGGGAGATTTCTTAGAAGTGTGCTTGTCTACATAATAGCCGTAGACATAAATTTTATGTACACAGAATAAAGAAAAATTTAGAAGTATGGAAGGGGCTAATTAGGAAGTTGGAATTAACTAATTTTATTAGCATTAATTTTATTTGTGGAGTATTATATATTATTTACTTTGGAAATCCAGGTAAAAGGGGAAATAAATTAATATCTTGTGATGTAAGATTTGATTTCTTTCCTGATCTTGTGTATTTGACATTAATAATTGTTCTTTCCGCATTAACGTGTGTAACAGTTATTTGAAAACTTTGCAAGTGAATATCAGAAGTTTTCTAAGTTATTCTAAACAAAACTTGTCAAAGTGGAGCATCTGAAAAAAAACTATGTCTTGAATTTTGACAAGATATTTTATTTCAAGATTTGTTTTGTAGATGTTAAATTACTTATGGGTAGCTTAACTTGTGTGTGTGTGTGGGGGGGGCTCTAAAAATATGGCCTTGTACATTTTGTATATTTTTGCATTTGTTTGGTGTAACACAAGCCAATTAACAGCAGAAAATTCTGTGATTTGCCTTCTTTTGCTTTGAGTTTGAGTGACCTCTTTGGCATAGTCGGCATCACTGGTCACAAGAAGCAGTGACGGCTCCACACTGTCACGTCAGCTAACAGGCTCAGGAATGAGGCCAGTTTTTCTTTCCTGTCCCTACCGACTTATGTTTGGTCATAATAATACATATTTATTATATTCACAAAAGTGAGCTTAATCAAAGGAAACATTATGTTAAAGAACCAACATGTAAGCTCTGTAAATAAAACCCGAAGTCACTAGCTAGATTCAGATGCCAGAAATCAGTGTCTATCCTAATTACCAGATTTCAGCTCTACTCCATCAGAAAGAACCAAGTCAGACCACAAGTGGCCCCAGACCAGAGGAAGCGGTAATTCTTCCCAGAGGGGTAGCAGCTTCTTGTGAATCTTTATCTGTTAAAGTCATACACAGAGAGCTGAAAGACTGTTGTATGTACTGCATTTCTATGTGTACTGTACAGTTTAGATATGTCATTCGAGTTTTAGGCTGTGGCCAGCTTTAATTGCTAATCAGTTCATGCTTCATAGATTCTGTGAATTGATTTCTTCTTTTGCCAGTAATAACAACCATTTTGAGTGCACTCTGCTATCTCTAGTCCCAGGGTGGTCCAGAGGCTGAGTATCATTATCCTTGCATTGCACAGAACAAAGCAATGTTCAAGAACATCTAAGTGTGTATTCCCAGATTACATACTGGAGTCTCTGTGAATTCCCTTTGCCCTCTAAAACTTACCTGTTTAATACTAGCAATCCTAGCTCGGGTGGACAGAAGAGGGGCCAAATCAAGGAACTCACTTCCACCGCATTCACCTTTGCTTTCATAACAAGTATTGGTTGCTTAAAAAGCACTGTGAATAATAAACAGTTATCATTTAATAAGCCTTGGATGGGGCTGTGAAGATAACTCAGTGGTCTAAGCGCCTGCCTGGCAAGCTCAAGGTCCCAGGTTTAATTCCCTGTGCCACGTGCTGTGCCAGCCCTGGAACCCAGGGCATGCTGTGCTGGCCCCCGAAACTGGGCACGGTGGTACATGCCTGTAATCCTAGAACTGGGGAGGCTGAGACAGGAGGATTACTATGAGTCTGAATTGCATAGTGAGACCTTGTAACAAATAAATAAAAGATTAAAAAATTATAGATAAAAAATAAGCTAAGCATGGGTCTATTCTCTGAATCTCCTTTCCCCTCTTCTGTTACTGGTATGGTTTTATTAAACCACAGTATAGACACAGAAAGTTAAATTAATTGATAATAATATCAGTCAAATACTAGCCTGAGGAGAAACATAAAATAAGAATAAAACTTTGTTGAAGAATGTTACTTTTAATTTGCCCACTGTTAGTACTTTCCTCATATTACCATAACAAGAAGTCCATAGCCTAAGAACTGAAATAGTAGAAATCTATTTTCTTACAGTCTTGGAGCTGGGCTGAGAAGCCCAAAATTAATGTGC
The DNA here is from genome assembly GCA_004027915.1 of Capromys pilorides. Classification (NCBI taxonomy): domain Eukaryota; kingdom Metazoa; phylum Chordata; class Mammalia; order Rodentia; family Capromyidae; genus Capromys; species Capromys pilorides. The sequence continues at coordinate 5,309 of PVKN010016133.1, forward strand.
TGGCCAATCTGGTGGCTAGTGAGTTCTTTCTCTGTGTTTTCTTCTTGCATTATTATGTGACAGGGCTGGGAACAGAAGAAAGATTTCTAGTGTCTCTCTCTGTAAGGACACTGATTCTGTGATACCAGAGCGCCCCCTTTTTTAAAGCAGCGTCTCACTATGCAGCCCAGGCTGGCCTTGAACCCACTGTGGTCCTCCTGCCTCAGTTTCCCAAGTCCTAGGCTGACAGCCATGTGCTACTGTTCCTGGCTTCAGAACCCATTCTTAAGAAAGCCACATTGCCAACACGGGCATGTGTGGGGACGAGGCTTCACTATGCATGTTGGAGTCATAATCTGTTCTTTACAAATTACCCAGTGTCATGTATTCTGTCAGAGCAGAACAAGATGGATGAAGATGTAGTATGTGTGTACATGGTTGTGTGTTTGTGTGTATATGAATGCATGTGTCTTCTAACCGGTCTCTTGGACTGTGAATCTAGTTGCCATCTGTTAATTATGGAGGCAAATGGTCAAAGTTGTTTACATCTCTTCTGTAATCCATCTTCTGCAAGTGTATCAAGATTGTATTACAAACCCTCCAACCACTTCCTCATATACTCAGCCTGTATTTTTTCTGCCCTAAAGTGACCCAGCACCAGGGACCAGACATGTACGGACAGCTTGACTTTCCTGAAGCCACCAGAATTATTCACACTAGTCAATTCCACACTGTTTACCTTGCCCCACCTTGCTTTTTTTTTTTTTTAAACATATCAAGATAAAATTTATTGAGTTTTACATGCAATAGATTCAGGTAGTAGCAATGACATATTTGTCTGTGGAATTGCCAATTACTATTAAATTAAACAGAGCAGACCAGACAAATCATTGACCTAACACCTATCCCATTGCAACTGCTACACAAAGCAAATGAAGAAAGTATAAACCCTGATGTGTTTAAATTAACTGAACAGTGTTACTAGGGAAGATGAAAGGAAATATTACCTTAATGTGACTACCGATATTGTAGTGGTACTAAAATAAATATAAAATTTATTCTGAAATGGCTGTATATCGTTAAGTACAAGTACAGTTATCAGGCCTGACCCATTTTTCTATATTGTTTTTTTTTTTAACTGATTCATTTTTCCCCCCCTTTTTTTTTTTCTTATAGAAATTCCAAAGAAGACTGTGCCCTACAATTCTCCTTCTCTATGTATCTTCTTTTTTTTTTTTTTTTTAATTTTATTTATTTATTTGTTTGCTTGTTGTGTTTGTTTGTTTCTTTATTTATTCTGTGGCTGGCTCAGCCTGCCCTGGTGGTGGGGGCTGGCGCAGCATGTGGTGCCGGGGATCGAACCGCAGTCCCTACAGTTGCCTGAGCTTTCCCAAGCAGGCGCCTTAGACCACTGAACCATCTCGCCGGCCCCTCTATGTATCTTCTGATAAAACCTGCTACTTTCCCGTGTGAGATGTTAGGAAAAAACCTGTGACATTAATGTTTTGGTGTGTTACAGTTTGAGTATGGTTTTAGTGTGTCTTCAAGTGTAGATGTACTGGAAGCTCAGCTCTCTGTGTGACAGTGTTGAGTGGTGGGGTCTAGTGGGAAGCAATTAGTGTAATTAGATTGGGGGCACTAGGCTTGGAAGGGATTAGTGTAGCTCTCATGGGACCTTAGCTGATTCTACAAGAATGGGATTTTATAGAGAGAAAGCTTGGCACTTGAATCGATCTAGTTTCCCATCTCAGGTCTCTTCTGCAAATGTTTCTGCCACTGTCTTACCATCTGCTATGAGGTTTTGACCAGAGGCAGAGCCATGCTTTGGATTACTTCATGTTGGACTTTCATCCTGCCAAAGCGTGAGCTAAACATCTGTTCTTAATGTACAATGTTCCTAGCATCTATATGTACTCAGGCATGCTCATAAATATTCCTTTAGGCCTCTTTAGAGGATTACTAAATATTTAGTTACTTCTTAAGTATGTTTTTCTTCCTTTTAAATTTAGGGATGTGCAAAAAATTTGTCATGAAATTTGTTTGAGTAATTCTTCTGCTTTACGCAAAAATATTTTTAAGGACTTGACCAGATTGACTGAGACGAGAATGGTAAAAAAGATTGAGAAGACTGATAGAAAATTTCAGTTAGACTTGGGTTTTAGGTTAAAGATCCAGGGTTATTAAGGTGAGAGGAAGTATGTGAGGGGCCAGGGTAGGATAAACAGCCCTGGAACTAGGAAAAGTGTATGTAGATGTTTTTGCTCTTCTCCTTCACAAGGGTATTTCTGAGAGAAAATCTTGTGATTCTTAATGTTTTCCTTGTGGCATAAGGACTTCTATTTTTTTATTTATTGGTGGTACCAGAGATCAAACTCAGGACCTTGCACTTGACAGGAAAGGACTTATTCCACTGAACTATTTCCCCAGCCTTCAGAAGTACTTTTATTTTGCTTTAATAAGCCACCTTTTTTATTCAGGAGAGGATCATTGATTGACTAAGCAGATGGCCCAGAATGCAGGACTTGAATCCCAGTAAATTTAATATTCAATATAGTATTTGTAGTATTTTATTTTAAATCAAATGTAGATAATGTATACCAAGGTTCCCTCGACTCCACTAATATTGTGAATTTACCAAAGAACATTTTGAAAACTGGGCATGGCTTGTTCTTTGAAAAAGTGCAGTAGGAGTGCATGCACGTAATCCTAGCACTTGGAAGGCTTAGGCAGGAGGATGGCAGCAAGTTCAAGGCCAGCCTAAAATGCATAATGAGACCATCTTTCAAAAAATAAAACAAACAAAGCTTAGTTATTAATGTTCTTAGGTTAATTCTACCTCCTAAAGTTTTCTGCTAAACACAATTTTACTAAGCTATTTAAGTTGGATCAATACAATTTTAAATAAAATTCCCCTTTACTTGGTGCTATATTTGTTTGTTTTTAGTACTGAGAATTGAACTCAGGACCTCATGCTTGCTACTGAACTATATCCCCCAACCTTATACTTGTTCGCTTGTTTTTTCTTTCTTTTTTTTAAAAGAAGCATTTCTTGTTTCCCAGAACTCAAAGATAAAAAGGTTGAGGGGGAGGGACTGGGTAAGTATTATCCTCAGATCCTTTTTATTGGCAAAGGTTCTTTCCATGGCCAAACTTCAGTCAGTCTTCTGAATCTTCTGCTAGGCTCAAGTGTGTGCTTCTTGTAAAATCTGGTTTGGACAAAGGGCCCTGCTAAGTTATTTTAGCAGAAAACCTCCTCTTGCCCTTCCTGTCTGTCTTATCACCCTTGGCATCTCACCAGTTTCCTCATTCTCCACCCGCCCCTAGTTGATTTGGGCACCCTGGCTGTCTGTAGGTTGGTTTAGCCAGAATCTTCCTTAATACTGATGCTTCCTCATCATAATTTATAATAATCATAATTTATTTTAATTTATAATTTATAGCCTCACTTAGGCTATAAATTCCCACCTGCCTGTGCTACATTCAGGATGGAGTCTGATCTCTCTCTCTCTCTTGCCGTGCTCCTTATATCTATTACCACAATCCAGAAAAACCTTCCTCACCATGGGCCATTATGTCATTGAAAATTTTTTTGATTTAATAGTATAAGTGTATTGTCTTTTTGTGCTTTGCCAGTGGGTTTCTGTATGGGTGTTAAAATCAGTGTGCTAACTTTTATATGAAATTTCTCATTTTTCTGCTTAAATGCTTAAAAAAGAAGAATTATTGAACTCATCCATTTTGTTAAAAGTTACAAATTTTTTCATTGTTAAATTGGTGGTCTTTTTGCCCCCTGACCTTAATTCGGTGTTCTTTCTTAATTTTTTCTCAGGATGCTTATACCACAGTACATCACATTTTTATATACATGATAACCGTATGTATAGATATATATTTTAAATTTTTTTCCTGTATTTAGGATAGAGTCTATAGCGCTTCACTATGTAGATCAGACTCATAGTGATCCTCCTGTTTTTAGCCTCCCAAGCCCTGAGATTACAGGTGTGTGCCACCATGCCCAGTCTCAATCTCTGTCTCAGCGTGCCCCAGGGGTGGGGCCAGCACGGCACACTGGGGATTGAACCCAGCCCACTGTGTCTGCCTAAGCAGGTGCTTTACTCTTCTGAGTTATCAGGCCTGACCCATTTTTCTATATTTTTATTTAGTTGTTTAAAGAGTCAACAGAAATAAATTGTTTTTTTTTTTTTTAACTGATTCATTCCCCCCCCCCCTTTTTTTTTCAATATGGAAAATTCCAAACGTGAAAGTTCAGGAAGGGGGTGAAGTGATTCACTGCATACTCTCATCATACAACTTGAACAATTGCTAACACATGGTTTGTCTTGCTACATGTCTGTGTGTTTTTACTTTAGCTAGGTTGCTTTTTCTCTTTTGTATTTCCTAAACATACTTCATTTCCCATTGCATTTCTCATTGTACCCTGTTTTTCAATGGGCAACCCTGCGAGGTCTCTCAGATACTTTACATTTACTTTCAGTGATCATCTGATCTGCCTTGTTTTGTCTTTTGCAGGCTCCAGCCATAAGCTGCATGGAGAACATTTGGATCCAGACCAGTGACAGAGCATTTTTGATTTGCTGGAACTTGGACTTGGAATGGAGAAAAAACTGGTTTAACCAGTTTGACCAATATAGGACATGTGATTAAAAATAGCACATTTCAAGTACAGTATGATGAAGGTTAAAACTCACAACTTTAAGTTCTCTAACTTTGGTTACACTATCTCTTCTTTTCCTTTGTGATTTTCTTTCTTTGTGTGAGAGCATCACTAAAGTAAAACGGCAAAACATTGCTGCTAGCAGGAGGGAGGCTGGCTGTCTTCTTTTAATTTTCTAAGCTCTCATTTTGTGTGCAAAGTAGCCTGGGGATGATGAGAATGTACCCAGGTGTCACATGTCAGCAGGCCCTAGGTTACCGGTTAGTGTACTTTCTATAATGAATTAATGACATCGATGATGGGATTGGGTTACCCTAAATCTGTGAGAACAAAATTTAAGCTGTCATGTATAAATGTAAGTTAAATATACTAACAATGAAATTTAGTACTATTAAATAGTGCCTATTTGTATGTAGTACATGTTTAAGGCTTTTTTTTGCTTTTGTTTCTTATTAGTGCATGTTTGCAGGTTATAATTCCTTGTGTAGAATTGGTACATGTACACAATTCATCTCAATTCTTTCTCCATCTCTTTTTTCTTTCTCTCTCCATGCCTTGATCTTCTTATTTGAGAAATATCCGTCTCCCCACTCCTATTATTTATTTTTTTATTGTGCTCTTTATTGAATTTTGTGTTTCTCATATAGGAGAAACGTGTAATATTTGAACTCGCATGTCTGGTTTACTTGATTTAATTAACATTACCATCTCAAGGTGCATCCACTTTTTACAAATGACTCCAGTCCATTCTTTTTTATGGTGGAGCACTGCTCCATGGGGGGTGGTTACCTCCTGGGAATGGTGACAGCATTCAGTTGGTTGCTTCGTAGCCCCAGTTGGTTGGTTCGTAGCCCAAGCTGACTGCCAGCTCAGGATCCTCCTGTCTAGCCTCTAAAGAGTTGGGATCCCAGACATGTGCTTTTAGTGAAATTTTACGGAGAGATTGTCGACAGCAGACTCTAATTTACAGGAAGAAAGATGAGCAGCAGTGAAGACTTCAGTCTTATACTGGCATTTATGAGTCGTGCATGTGTGGCGTGTGTGTTTATACTAGGGACTGAATCCAGGGCCTTACCATTGCACTGGGTTTCTGCACCTATAGCCCATTTGACCCTCCCTCCCTCTTTCCCTCCTTCCCTCTCTCCCTCCCTCCCTCCCTTTCTTCCTTTCTTCCCTCCTTCCTTCAATGGGCAACCCTGCGAGGTCTCTCAGTTACTTTACATTTACTTTCAGTGATCATCTGATCCGCCCTGTTTTGTCTTTTGCAGGCTCCAGCCATAAGCTGCATGGAGAACATTTGGATCCAGACCAGTGACAGAGCATTTTTGATTTGCCGGAACTTGGACTTGGAATGGAGAAAAAACTGGTTTGACCAGTTTGATGGATATAGGACATGTGATTAAAAACAGCACATTTCAAGTACAGTATGATGAAGGTTAAAACTCACAACTTTAAGTTCTCTAACTTTGGTTACACTATCTCTTTCTTCCTTCCTTCCTTCCTTCCTTCCTTCCTTCCTTCCTTCCTTCCTTCCTTTCTTCCTTCCTTCCTTCCTTCCTAATTTTGTACCACTGCCCTCTCCCTTCCTCTTTCTCTTTCTCACTCTTTCTGTACTGGGAAATTGAACCTAGGACCTTTACATTGGGCTATATCCCAGCCATTTAAATTTATTTTAGATTTTGAGGTATATTCTCATTGAAATGCTAAACTTTCAGGTTAGGTTTAAACTTGCAGTCTTCCTGGCTCTGCTTCCTGGAGTGCTGGGATTCTAGGCATGCACCACATGCCCAGGTTAGAAGTGCCAGGTCTATAAATTTGAAAGAGGAGAGTTACAGCGTCAGTTTAGCCAAGGATGCCCAGCAACACTCTCTGAATAGAAAACCTGTTCTACCTTGAAATTAACCTTAAAAACAGCCTTTTGAAAGGCAATGTATGGAAACTTGAACAACTTTAAAAGTTAAATTATTTGAAAATATGTATCATTCTAAATGTTTTAAAAGATTGGATCAATTCTCATTTTTGGTTGTTTTAATTCCCTAGACCTATCTGCAAATAATTTATTAGGTGGGAAGGCTATAGTTTAAAAAAATTACTAATCTTATAATTTTCTACTTTGTATGTTGATAGCTACTCTCCTTCCTAGTAATTGATAAGGGATACTCTGCTGTCATTTTTTTTTTTTTTTTTAGAGAATCAGTACCCTTTATTTATTTTATTTTATTTTTTTTCACTAGAAACACATTTTTATTTCTGATTATTTTCAATGCACAGTAGGTAGGTTGAATCCACAGATGCTTCTGTTTTACATTTGTATCTGCTGTCATTTTAAGATGAAGAGGTTGCTAAATTATGAAGATAGCAATTATAATGAGCTTTTCAATTAAACTTTTCAGAAGATTTTTTTTAACTTTAGTGATTTTCTTTCTTTCAAAAGAGAATAAAAATAAAAACTAAAATTTAAAAAAAAATTGTGGTTGTTCCATTGCATATTGTTATCTTCAAAAGTAGTCATTCAGACTGCCAGATATAAGCATGCAAAATTGATCAAACAATTAGGCATTCACTGTTCTTTTCAATAAACCAACTGAAGTTAGTAGTACAATTAGTATCTGTCTGTCTGTCTATCTATCTATCTATCTATCTATCTATCTATCTATCTATCTATCTATCTGCTTTCTTTCTTTCTTTTCTCCTTTCCCCCACCCCAGTTGTTCTTCCCTTTTGAGCAGTTTCTTTGTCCTTCACAAGAGCTATTGTACCTTTCAGATTTTATTTACTCTTTCGCATTCTTACGCTAGTGAGATGATGTTTGCACATGCGAGTCTGATTTATTTCATTTATAAGTATGGTCTCTAGTTGCATCCGTTTACCTGTAAAAGCCCAGAGTTTAATCTTTTTTATATCTGAGTAGTACTCCATTTTTAAAAATACATTTGTTTATCCATTCCTCAGTTGATGGGCATTTGGGCTGCAATTTAACTATGACAAATTGTTCTGCTATAAACATAGGTGCACATATGTTACTGTGGTGTGATGTCTTCAGTTCTTCTGAGGAGTCTCCACACTGATTTCCACAGTGGCTGTACCAGTCTGCACCTCATGTCATGCTGAACACATACACCTATTATTTTGAAGAGTAATGTGAAGAATACAATAGACACCAGATTTGAAGGCTTCTTTGGGTGCAAATCAAGTCATGCAATCCTTTGCTCACCAGGGAGAAAACACCTTTCCTCTCCTAGTCTTTTACCTGTGAGTGTTTGGAATTTTGTTCTTGTTCTGCTTTGGAAGTTGTTCTGTAGGAGTTCAATTGAGCCACATCTTTGGGGACAGGTTCTGGCTACTTCACTAGCTCACCCAGATTAGGCTCTAGCTAGCTGTCCTCCTTCGTCAACTTCCCACAGTGCTAGCATTATCACTGTGATAAAATTTTGATACAGTTGCATCAAAGCAATATTCACAGCCAACCCCAAAAATATAGTCTTAGAACCTAGTGCTAGTATCTTTACTTAGGTATCTATTAAAGTGTTCTTTGCAGATTATAGGCTGTTGGAATACTATTCCCCAAACACCAGCAATTTACATAGCTGGCTTAATTTCCCCATTACTAGTTAGTTGTTTACAAAAAGCAAGCAAGCAAACAAAAACAAAAAAAATCCTATCCCATGCCATCCCTCCCAAAGAATGTGTGTGTTCTCCAGGGAATGTTTTATTTCAAGTTTGAAATGAGTAATGAAAAGGCAAGCTAGGTGAAGTAGCATTTACTGTAAAGTTATATAACTTTTTTTGCTCTGGGGTTGTTGCACCTGAGGAATCAAATCCAGAAACTGCAGAGATCAGTCCAACCAGCCACAAAGAACAGCCCCTACAGGCTGCTTAGCAGAGGGCCTGTCTCTCTGCTGCACCTTTGAGGAGTATGGAATCCCTTCAGTGTACCAACTGTTCCTCATGGGCTTGTGAATCTGTTTCCTGTACTGCATAAAGTCTCCTTCATGTGGTTATTTTTCTTACTCCACAGAGTGCTTATTTTCTGCCCTTCTTGGATTCCACTGAGAGTGAGCCATGTATGAAGAGACAAGGGCCTAACGCTGAGGGGTCTGGGTAAAGAGGGAGGAGCTGGAGGTCTGTCCTCATGAGGACAACCTGAGCACAGCCCCTGAGATGGTCTCCCGTCCAAGTGACTGGAATCACTTTGCGGCGGTGCTCAGAAGTCATGCTTTGAGGATGGGCTGGTTCTTCCTGTTGGTGTGGAATGTAGGGGTGAGGACTGGTGATAGCTACAAAAACGTAGAGGAAGGAAACTGACTAACTATGGAGGTTTGGCCAACTGTAAACATCGCAGCCAGTAGTTCATATCTTAGCCATATTTTTTACATGTCAGTGTACTATGTGAATCAATAATGTTCAATGTTCTTTAAAAAGATATAATAAACAGGCAGGCATGGTGCATGCCTATAGTGCCAACACTCTGGGAGATTGAGGCAGGAATGTTTGAGCCCAGCGTAGGCAATTTAACAAGACTTTGTTAAAAAAAAAAAAAAAAAAAAAAGACCAGGATGGGAGAGATGTGGCTCAGTGTCAAGGCCCTGGGTTCAAATCCCAGTACCACAAAAACTAAAATAGAAATGACATAATGTGTGATTGCGGTCTTCAAGAGGCTTCCAATCTAGTTGAGGGAACAAATATTAAAGGCAAAACTACAGACATGGCATTGTGTTACGTTATATAAATTACAAAACCAAAGGACCCCAGATCCCAGAAGAGAGAGGGACTTATTAAGGTATGGAAGAAGGAACTTGGAGAAGGTCTTTGAAGAGTCAATAAGCCTTTCTAAGAGGCAGGAGACTTTGAGAATTATGTCATGAAGGAGAAATGAGCACCAACTCAACTGAAGATTTTCTGGGAAGGTAGACACTTTAGCTTGTTTGATCTTTTTATACCTTAGATTATTTGAGACACTGAGATGGATTTAATAAGGCACGGATAAGATTAAGAGAAAAAACTCAGTGATGAATCTAGGAAGAGGCAATGGGGAACGGAAATGTCAATAGCTCTGAAACGGAGGCCACTATGCGCAGTTGCTGTCAGACACGCAGTCCTGCCAGTGCACTCTGACACAGTGGGACCCCTACTCTATATGATAGGGGCAATGACTTCTAGGCCTGCTCCTCTCTGTGCAAACTCCTGGGAAAGCCCACGAGCCTGGCCCAAGGACACCTTGGATGCAACCATATCAAACTGTTACAGCTCTTCCCACGGGAGCTTTCTCATGTCCTTGACTTCTGGCACATGGGCTGAACTGTTAAAATTCTAACATATTTTATAACTACAAATGGTCAGGATGTTTCAGAGAGAGAAAAAAGCTGAATTCCCTCTAGGGTACAATGACCTATCAGCTCTTTCTGTCCTAACAAACACCATTGCTTTATTAGCTCTTTGTGAATGATGTTTTCACATTGAGTCTCTCTTTCTCAAAGGACCGACCATTAAGTGTCTACAGACATGCTTTTGTGCTTTCATAAAAGGAACATTGTTGCATGTAGCTGATGAAATTCTGGCTCATGGTTTTGAAGAAGCTACTTGAAAATAGATAGAGAAATTCGTCTTCTTCACGAGATCTGTGTTAACAGGTGTGTATCTGTCAGAGTAGGGACACTGCCTCAGCCCAAATGACCCAGATTTCTATTTCTTCCCAGAAGCTTTCTTTTATGGTTTTGTTCAAGAATAATAATCATCATTTATTGCTTATAAAATAGAAAGCAAGCAATCAAGAAAGAAAGAAAGAAAAAAAGAAAGAAGGCCAAGCATAGTGGCTCATGCCAATAACTCCAACATTAGAGGAGGCTGAGGCAGGAGGATGGCTATGAGTTTGAGGTCAGGCTACATAGTGAGCTGAATCTTGGCTTGGACTATGTAGCAAGAAGCAAGAAGAGAAGAAGAAGGAGGAAGAGGAGGAGGAAGAGGAGAAAAAGGAGGATAGGAAGGAGGAGGGGGAGGGGGAGAAAGGTGGAAGGGGAATGGGAGGGGAGGAGAAGGAAGAGATGGGGAAAGAGAGAGAGAGAGAGAAGGAAAAAAGAGAATCATTTTGAAGTCAGACTTGATCTCTGTAGATATCATAGAAATCTAAATTTGAGAAAGATTAGAAAAATTTCAGAGGGTTAGGGTTAAATTTAGGGAATATGGGTGCATGTGATCATTAAAACTAGATAATTCGGTTACTAAGCTTTCGCAGCTAATATGTACAATCATGAAGTGTGAGTGAACACTGAGATATAAAATCTAGATGTAGAATCTCATAAGTTGGGTATAATATAGATAATGGATCTGTTCATTAGATAAATATAAGATCTTCTCCAGTATCACTATTTTTTTCTAACTTAAGAACTGATTAAAAATATAAGATAAAATGCTTTATCCCAGATCTAACACTTTGGTTACATTTTCTACTTTATAATAAAAATGCAAGTGAAAATGCTAGGAAATATGGAAATGAAAGTCTATGGTGTATCAAGTTGTTGTAAACTATAGTTTACTTAGTATAACTAAAAATTACGAACCATTTAACATAATATGTTGCCTTACCAGTGTTGATTTTTTATACATTACTCAAAAGTTGTTATATAAAAATTAAGGATTTTGTACAAAATTATTATTTGTTTAGCATGCACACTACTATAAATTAACCTATCACAACTTAAAAATGTATAAGAGATCATGAATATAAAAGAATGAAAGTACTATTTTAGATACAATACATACACAGAAGCCATTTTTTTCTATGCTGGGAAAATTAAGCAGTGATCAATGAAGTGACTGATGAATATTCCAACATGCAATGGGAGTTGAACATGTTTGCCTTTAATGTTTAGTCTCCCTGCTCAAAATATGTTTTCTTCCAATATGCAAAATAATTTAGGATTAAATCCATGTGGGGAAGCTTGAGGAAAATGGAGCCAGTGGAATTTCCAGAGTTCCTAACCAAAGAATGGGCGGGACAGTGGTTGCTAATGACAGCCTCCAGCGCCCTCTTCCTGAGTTCCAGGTCTTCTGAAGTCACCTGGCTACGAGAAGAAGACAGCATCTCAGACAGCCTTGGTCCCCCTCAAATACCCTGGCACCGTGGAGGTGCCCATAATCTAACTGTCTAATTCTCTCAGCTGACAGAAGAGACTCAAGGCTACTACCGGGCCTGCTCGGTGCTGTTCTAACTTTCTTCCCGCACTGCTGTGTTTGAGAGACTTCACCTAAATCAAACAAACAAACAAAAAAAAATGGTTTGGCTGTGGCAGAGAGGTTAACAAGTATTATGGAAAGAACTGACAATGATAATTTTCTCGACAATCCTGTCTTATAATTAGACTAGAAACTGACTCACTGATTTGGAGTTACAGTAGCATCATTTTTTTTTAAAAGCATAACTTCCACTGAAAATAACTTAAAATTAGTATTTCTTACTGAAGCAACTTCTACTAAAGAATAAGAGTCTAAACCAAACCCTAATTGCTTTTGTTCTGATGTTTTATAATTTGCTTTCAGAGACTTACCGCATATCTTCACATTTTGGAAAAATGTGGTGAAGAGAAAGGGCCTGACAGAAAGGACTTTATAAAATTTTAGTGTGGAAATGTGGGAGACAGTTGAAGGAAAAGTGTTGGAGGTGAAGACATCACTACATGGCACACAACTTCCTTTATTTTGAGAACTCCACAGGGTAGGGTTCTGTGATTGATGACTCATTTTTCTTAGGGAAAACTCTGAGGTTTATAATCCCATTAGAATAGCTAGATCTTGGAAATAATATCAGTGGATGAGTGGATAAAGAAAATATGGCATTTATATAAATGGATATAAAGAAAAATAAATTTAAGGCATTCAGAGGCAAATCAAATCCATACAACTTGAGAACAGAGACAGGAAGAGGGAGAGGGAGGGGAAGAGAAAGGGAGGAGGAGATGGAGAAATCCAGTTGTCCTCCAAATTACCTGGCATGCTGTTTGCTGTTTCAATGATATCTTAAGATAAATACTAATTTGTTGCATTTATTTAGTTTTTTTTCCCTCTTCATTGAAAAGGGAATTTTGTCCCTTTGTTTCTTCTTC
>PVKN010016134.1:0-18061 GCA_004027915.1 Capromys pilorides
CATTAGTTAGTGTTGGAGATGTGGTGTGTAAGCATTCTTATATTATCTTTGAATCTTCTTAGTGGGATCTTTGTAAGCCACGTTTTTAATATTGATGAAGTCTAATTCATGAATTATCCCTTAGATACTATTTTTTGTCTCAAGTCTAAGCATTCTTTTTGTAGCCTTAGACCCTGAAGATTTTCTCTTATGTTTAAATTTCTGTAAGATGCAAGACTTAGAGCAAGGATTTTTACTGTGAATTTTATTGTTATGTAAGAGTCACATGGTCTATTCCTGGATTTTCTAGTGTTCCATTGATTTCTATGTTTATTCTAACAATACTGTATAGTCTTTATTACTGTAGTTATGTAATAAAGCTACTGAGTCTGGGTGAACATTGAGAGCTTCAAAGGTGTCAAAATGAGGAAGCAAGAGACAATCTCAGACCTCCAGCACACCCAAAACAAGTCTAGGAGACAAGGACATAGAAGAACTTGGATGAAATACATCTGAAATTTCTGAAATGATAATAGCTAAAGTAAAGATACAACTACATCAGGCTATAGAATACATCAGATCAAAAATAATCTCTCAGGTAAAAAAAAATGACATCAATCATTAAAAGTACTTATGTCTACCTGATGTCCAGTTATCTCTGCTGAGTTCCAGACAGGAGGAAAGAAAAAAAAGAAGAGGCAAAAAAAGTTGCTTTCCCAATTTAGTGTTTCTTAAGGCTCTTTCTTGTAAACCCAACCCTAAAGCTTTTACTTACTTTTTTATTGGCCGCTTGCAGCTTTAAAGAAGGTGGGAGAAAACAGTCTTTAGCTTTTTCTTTTTATAAAAGTAACAGTTTATAGTAAGGGAGAAAACACTAGATACTGGATAAACAAATAGAAATTTTGTCTCTGGAGGAAAAAAAGTTGCAATATTTGCAGCTATAAATAAAATTTTTCTGGACACAAGAAAAGAAAATTGAATTAGTCAGTATCACACAGATTTGGGATTTCAGTGGACTTCTGTGATAAGGTTATTAGACAAAGGAACATTACAGAGACCTCAAGATAAATTATGGCAACTTCATAGTGTTGTGAGAAGTCAAAGGAAACTGCAGTAACCCAACTGCCAGTAGAATGTCCAGCAGCTCTGCAGGCCAAGCAGGAGGTGGAGATCACTGACTTATTCTGGGGTAAAGCCACGTAGTAGTGGGTTTTGTGTACTTGTGTTTCACACGGCAGATATAGGATAATGACTGAATTCATTTAATGCTGTAATTACTGGGGGTCGGGGATGCTGAACCAGAAAAAATTCCAGAGAGAAATTATTTTTGGCAGGAATGCATGGAGGGAGGCCTATCAGAAGTCTGGGATTTTTATTCAGACCTTGGAAGGCAATTAAACTTCTGCTGGAAAGGGAAGAGACTCGAAGAGAAAGAATGGTAACAGGTAACATCCAGTGTGTGAGAAAATAGGTCTCACTAAGACCCACTAAACCAATTTGACTGAGCAGATAGCCGATGTGGTGAGTCATAACGGAGGGAGGTGCTGAAAGGGTACGTCTGATAAAAGCTGAACAAAGCACAAATTCTTAGCTTTGAATTCCAAGCCCTATCTTCCTGCAGTGAGGGTCTATTGAAGATTGTTGTGTAGAAGAGTGATTTAATAATAATAATGTGATAGCGATTTGCTATAAAAATGAGAGGCCAAGTGCCAGCTCAAAAAATAGGTTAGGTGGTTGGAAGAGGCACTCAACATTCAGGGAACCATGAGAGAGGAAAGAAAGGTGCTAAAAAGCAGGAAAGTCACTGCATCCTCTTTGCTCTAGGTATTTTTCATGTTATAGAAATATTTGCTAAGAGTTTGTTTTACCCTGAGTTTTTTTACTCCTTTCCTCTCACTGTTTTACCTTGCCCTTCTCTCTAAATCCTGCCTCTGTACTATCAATTAATTAGTTAATTAATTCAACAATGACTTACCAAGTGTCTGTTCTTACACTTACTTGGCAGTGTAAAAAGCCTTGGAGAGTCACAGAAAAGAATTCTGTTCTTCTGGGAAAGATAACAAGTAAGAGAACCAAGTAGGGCTCAGTAAGTCACTATGGGGAAACACAGGCCAGGCTTTCAGGAATATACAGAATCCTGCTGCTCAGTGTCAGAGAAGATGATTCCTGAACCCGAGACAGCAAGAAGGCAGCCGGCTAGAAGGATGTGGAGGTGAGGAAAGAACAAGATGCCACAGTCAGGTTGTCCAGGGACCTGTGTCATGAGTCACATGTGGGATAAAGTTGGTGGAGTTGGCAGGGCCTTTTGCACCATGCTATGAGGTTAGGCTTTATTCTAAACATTTTAGAATTTACATAGAAGAATGACAGATTGAGAGTGGTAAAACTAAGGATTAGAAGTCTTCAGGCTTGAAAGTCAGACTGACTCCAAGGTGTTAACTATGGCTGAACCACTTGGTAGCTATGTGACCTTAGACAACTTAGCTAATCTCTCAGCCTCAGTTTCTTTTCTTAAATAAAATATATTATTATTCATATTGTTTTTGTTTTATGAGAATTAACTGATATAACATTTGTAACTTTTTAGCACAAGGCCCAGCATACAGAAAGTTCTCTAAAACTGAGTTGCTTTTACCTCAGTCGCCTATACCATTACAAAACTGCTTGCTAAGATCTTATGAGCACCACTGTTTTTTGGTAGGCAGGATGGGCTGGAGCTAGGAATAACCTGGAGGAAGGGATTAGGTAGGTGGTCTGTGAGATAATCTAAGGAAGATGTTCTATTTTCTGTTTAATGTCTTATGTCCATTCAGAGGAAATTTATTTTTAAAAAGTTTGTAGAATAAATGAAAAGGAAGACTGAGCAGACTGTAGTGATTGATTAGCTGAAAGAAATCATGGAGTGAGTGAAGGCTTACTAAGGCCTGAAGCTTGGGTGACTGGAGAATTCTCACACTGTTGACACAAGGAAACCCTTTCCCAGCCCTCAGCTCTGTTCTTTAGGCCATTGTACGCCTGACGTATTTGAATGGTGGGTACTTGTTTGATTTCATTCACTTGCTCAGTAACTTTGCTGTGAGGTTGGGTGCTTTGTCTTGCACCAGAATGCCTTGTCATAACCGCAGTAAAGGCATAGTGATTTGAGAAACTTCAGATGTTTTAAGTGTCACACCCAATTGTGAATTGGGTTAAAATACATATCTGGCTGCTTCCAAAACTTCTTTCATTTCTATAACTTGCACATGTCTCAGAAAAGCCTTCAATATCTGTACCTCTCTTTAGCAACACTGTTAGATATAGAATATTACTCTTTTAAAATTAATTAGAGTTTGGAACAAAATAGTCTTTGTAACTTATCAGTATTTTATAGTTATTTTTTTCTCTTTTATCTCAAAATGTAGAGTTTTATATACAGTATATTTAGGTCCTTAAAATTCCAAAAAAATAATGATTTGGCTTAGCTTTTGGTTTTTCTGTTCTTACAAATTATATCTTCTATTCTGACTTAGCTGAAATGACAGGAGACTCTTGGGAGCACATGAGCCCTTGTTCTGGCCAAATGACCCACTGGTACCTGGGGTTAGAACAGGGCAGTAGCAGTTCAGCCAAGACCATGATGTTTTCGTTTTTTGATTTTTTTTCTTGCATTTGATCATTCTAACTACTAAAAATGCTTTGTAGTTTAACAAAAGAGTTTGCAGATCATCTAAGGAGTGGGTTAGTTAGATTAAACACTCTGAAAACAAATGGATAGATTGTTTTAAGAAGGAAAAGAAAATATTTTTGAGAGAAGTGGTTAGTGTTTATATTTAGGGCTCAAGGTTGCTAAGCATGTGCAATACCTTTGAGCTGTAACCCTATCTCTTAAGAAGGAAGTTTTAAAAAGAAATGTCTTCTGCAAAACCAAAGGCACGTCATGAAAAGCTTTGGAGTGTTCTCTAACCAGTACAAATACCAGGTTTTTGATCTGTGCAGACTTACTGCCAGTTGCTCTTAAAATCCAAGAAACACATCTGTGAGATGGCTTCTCTTAAATAGGGTGAGGATAGCAAAGCTACTGACTGCCTCCTGGTGGCTGTCCTGATCTCAGTCTCATTCTTCCCTGAGTTGTGCCCATCACCATCACCATCACCCAGGTAGTAAGAGCTAGTTAGCCTTGGAGGTGAATGTTTAATAGCAGGTTAACCCCACAGCAGGTCCAAAAGAGCTCTTACACTATTTTTTTTGACTCTACTGGTTAGTGTGTGTGTGTGTGTGTGTGTGTGTGTGTGTGGTGTTTCAGAAATAATAGTTGAAGAATGGTAAATTAAGTGTCTCTGGAAAAAAATCATGTTGAAGGTTCTCAGTGTTTTATCCAGCTGTTCTCTTACTTTTTAGAACTGTGAATATACTTTAAAGCTCTGAAAATCTATTCCTGGTGATGGGCAGAAAAAAAAACGAAGACTCAGTGATTCTTTCCTAAGTGTCCTGGATCTCACAACAAATACTTAAAATAGTCCAGTTTGCTTGGTTTTGTTTTCCCTAGTAATGGCAAAGCAATTCTACTTAATTATGGCAGAAAAGAAGAAATCTCTGCCCTGAATTTATGTTGGGAACGTAGCAAGGCAGAAAGTTACCTGAACTAGCCTAGTTCTCCAAGGTGAAATGAAAGAAGGATGGATTTGGCGGCTGCTTTAAGACTCTGGTTGCTGGTAAGGGTAAGGGGGCTGGTCTATCCTGGGTGTGGGAGAGGAGGGGTAAGAACTGGAATCTCAGATCACAGACGAAAAGAAACCAGGAAGTAAGAAGTTATTTCAGTCTGAACATTGCTCAGGATGGGAAAGGCAAAAGCCTCTGCATGTTGGTTACTCATTAGCAAGAAGGAAAGAGTAGCCGGCTGGATTAGAGAGGTGAGGCGAGCAGCCTGAAGCCCGGCAAGCTGCACGCAAGGGACTTCACCTGGGAGAAGTTTTTTGCTCTACTGGAAGCGAGAGACTTCACCTGGGGCTCGCATCTTTTTTTGCTAACATTTTCTTGGAATACAGAGTAAGTGGATATTTTCTTATCTAAGTAAAGCCTCTTATCTTTCTTTTAATCTAAATTTTTGTTTTGGAATTCTCAAGCAGACAGGAAGACAGACATCTTCTGACTGAGCAGCTACCCAGTTTCTGTTCTGGGGCAGCAGCTGCAACTGTGTATGGCAAGATAGTGTGAGTATTTCCCAGGCAGACCTATCACAACCAGCTCCTCAGGACTTGTACTCTCTCCGGAGTATGGTGAATTGGACCTGATTTTAAAGTTGCCTGGTGCTGGAAGAGAAGGTGGATCTGCAGTTACTGAAAGGAAAGCCACTCTCCATTTCTGCTGGGTAGGCCACCATGGGAAGTGTCTGTTTGAGGGTCTGGGCGTATTTGCAGCCCTGTTTTCCCTGTGTGTCCCAGGACGCTGACAGCTTGGTGGTGATTGAAAATCCAGGGGCTCACTATGCCCCTGAACCTCCACAGTCACCGAAGCAGAAACCCGAGAGAAGCCACAGTCAATACTTTGTTGCTTTGTTTGATTATCAAGCTCGGACTGCAGAGGACCTAAGCTTCCGCACAGGTGACAAATTCCAAGTCTTGGACACTTCCCATGAGGGCTGGTGGTGGGCCAGACACTTGGAGAGAAGAGAAGACAGCTCTGGGCAGCAACTACAGGGCTACATCCCTTCTAACTATGTGGCTGAGGACAGGAGCCTACAGGCAGAGCCGTGAGTAGTGCATTCTGTATTTGACTTAACTTTCTGAGGGTTGGCTAAGGAATACTCCTTTCTATCTATGACCTGCTAATTGCCACTTGCTTAAAACTTATACTGGTAGGAATGCACTAATTGAAACATACCTTTCCTACCTCTCTAGTGAAGTAAGAATGAAGTTGTCAGGTAATTGTTGCTGAAATGATTCTGATTAGAGTATATGGGCCAACAGGCATCAGCATAAGCGAATGGCAGGGTTAATACTGTATCTCTTCTTTCACTGTAAAATAAGGTATGCCTCCTTCATTGAAAGGAACTACATTTCACTTGTGGATACATCCAGAGTATGGTCTGCCTTTAGATCTAAAGACCAGTTCTTTTTTGTTTTGTTTTGACTTTTATTTGTTTTTAACTTTAAAGCATTTCAGAGTGATACATTAGCTCTAGCCCTGATGC
This sequence comes from Capromys pilorides, assembly GCA_004027915.1. Taxonomy (NCBI): domain Eukaryota; kingdom Metazoa; phylum Chordata; class Mammalia; order Rodentia; family Capromyidae; genus Capromys; species Capromys pilorides. Next base: position 6,149 of record PVKN010016134.1, read on the forward strand.
TAATCTTAATTCCTTTCACTCTGATAGTTACCCATAGTCTAACCAACATAGAAGATAACATCTAGATTACCCTAGTTTTTCTAATAAAATTTTGACAGACATTTCTCAGTGGATCCCAAGAAACTGAATCATCCTATTCCGTTTATGACATTGCTTATTGTGGTTAAAAACTGGCCAGTTATGGACAGATTTTCTTCCTTGGCTCTTGTTAGTCCATGTTTGCAGTCCAGAGTGATTACATTACTTGTGGGGAGTTGGTACAAGTGCATCACCCATCTTTATTCTTTTTTAATTCCCTTCTTTTCTTTCCCTTTGTCTCTTGGTCCCCTTCTTTTTGTAAAACAACTATGTTACCCCTTCCTATTACCTTTTGTTTTGTTCTTTATGTATATTTTAGTTTTTTCATAAAGAGAAGCCATGTGATATTTAAGGTTGTGCATCTGCTTTATTTTTCTTAACATTATGATCTCAAGGTACACCCGTTTTCCTAAAAATGACTCAGGTCTGTTATTATTTATAGCAGAATAATACTACTTTGTGTGTAAATACTAAAGTTTCTTATCCTTCCATTAATCGATAGGCATATAGGTCTCTTCCAATATTTAGATATGGATTGTGCTGTTATAAACATGATCATACATATACCATGGTAATGTGATGTCTTTGACTCTTGGCGATGCTGGGTTCAGTGGAATCTCTACCTTCACTTTGCTGAGGAATCTCCATGATTTTCATAGTGGTTGTATTAATTTATTTTCCAACAATAATATAGATGTATTTCTTTTTCCTACAGCCTTGCCAGAATTTACTATTATATGACTTTTTGGTGGTAGCCAGTCTTTCTGGAAGTAATATGGAATCACAGTGTTGTTTTAGTTTGCTTTTCTCTAAGGGCCAGAGACATTGAACATTGATGCATGTATTTATGTTCATTTGCACTTTTTCTCAGAAATAGTCACAAAATTTCTACATGAGTAAATAAAAATTTCATCCTGGAAAGAATAAGACAAAAAAGAAGAAAAAGTAAAAGAAGTGAAAGTCAAAGAAGGCTATTTTCATCTCCATATTGGAATAAAATGATTAATCATAGTGGTATGAAAGAAAATATTTCTATATACTTTTCCCTTTATCCATGCAGCTTCACATCATCCCAGTGCCAGCCACACTAGAGAGCAAAGTGAATGCAGACAGTGGCAGTTAACTATAGTAGATCAAGTATGGTCTTCACAATGGATCTGGAGTCTGGTGGGTGGGAAACAAGGAGAGATTTATTAATCTAAATCTTGTGCTTATTTTTTTATTTATTACTTTTAATAAGAAATAACAATATGATAGTTTCAAAAAAAGTTAGTAGTGCATTCACAATAATTGACACATTGCATATTGTTGTCCTCATAGTAGTTATAAAGAACACAGGGTGTAGACGTGACAAACTTTGTAATCGATATTGGTAAGGAAAGAAAAAAAATTTTTTTCTTCTCTTTGAGCCTAGAGGAAGTAGTTGTATACATAGTCCAGTATTCATAATGGCAGGGATTATCAGTGAAACTGGCAATGTTGAAGGCTGTTGATTTAAGGCTCTTACAGCTCATCATACTAATCTAGCTCTGCATTTTATGCCTCATAATTAAGCTTTTCTGCTGGGTGATTGAGGGCAAGTTAAATCAAGGCCTGTATAACAAAATTTTCATCTTTTGTATTCTCCAGGGTCAAATCTCAGGATTAACTTTGGAACCATACACAGTGCTTTGTAGAACTGTTGTCAGTGTCAGCCATTGGGACAAATCACGGCCATTGCTTGACCAGTTTGCTGTCTGTGAAAGCCTGAGAGAATGTTTTCTCTCTAGGTGACTCTCCCTAGGCACACTATACTTCATATATCCCTTTCCTCTGAGGTCCCATAATCTCCATGAACAGAAAATGTGGGAAACTACTGAGTTATAGGATGATACAGGTTCTCTTATGTCCTGAGTCTTTGCTGATCTTGAAAGGCTAGAGCCAAAATGTTGGCTATCCTCGTAGCCCTTCTTTTTCTCCAATTTTTGGTCTGTTAACTTATATTGTCAACCCTCCAGTAGAGAAGCTTCATGATACTATTACTCTATAACATAGGTAATTGAACTTACCATCACTGTCTTTCTTAATATCAAACATCTTAGACTTATCTTGACATTGGTGTTTTCCTTCAATCATTGATATTCTAATAAATCTCTATAGAATGTAGTAAAAGCAGTTAAACATTTTTACACAAACATTTAAAAGTCCAAGGATGTACAAAATTGTAGCCTGTCAATCCTATGAAATTTTATCTAGTCTCTTATTCTCAATTAATACCCTTTTTTGTTTTTTTGTTAAACAACCATTTACTTGAGAGTATAGCAGTAACTGAGTTTACTTTAGAAGCAGTACACATTTAAAAGTCCAGAATGACATGCATTCCAAGCCTAGTTTTAGTGTTGCATGTTGCTGTCATCAATGTGAGAAACCTTTAAAAGGTTCTTGGGACCAGTATCTGATTCATCCTGTGTACTTAAGGGCATGGTTTTGCTCCTGCTATGTTTCCTCTTTTCTGCTTCCAGTCATTTCGTTGTTTAATTCTTAAGTCTTAAATTTCCATTCAGCTGTGTTATGCCTTTCCATTTTTATGTCTTCTTTAGATTTCTTATGCTAGGGAGACTATGTGATATTTACAAATGTAGGTCTGGTTTATTTCACTTATGAATCTATGTTCAAGATATCATTTATATATGAAGTCTTTAGTTTATCATTCTTTATAGCTGAATAATATTCCATTGTATAAAAATACCACATCTTTTTCAACCATTCTTCAAATGATGGGCATTTTGGTTGTTTCCAAGATTTGGCTATTACAAATTGCGCTGGTATAAACATAGGTGCACAGATATTGCTATAGTATGTTTTCAGTTCTTCTGGGAAAATTCCCAGTAGGGGATAGCTGGATTGAATTGGATTTCCAGTTCTAGTTTTTTAAGGATCCTCCACAACACTTTCCATAATTTGTTGCACCAGTCTGCATTTCTACCAGCAGTGGAGAAGGGTTCCTTTTTCCCCACAGCCTCTCCAACATTTGTTGTTGGTTGATTTCTTTATGATAGCCATTCTTTCTGGGGTGAGATGGTATCTATGTGTTGTTTTAATTTGCATTTCACGGATGGCTAGTGATGTGGAGCATTTCTTTATGTGTTTGTAGGCTTGCTGAATTTCTTTCCAAGACGTTTGTGTTCATTTCAGCTGCCCATTTCTGGATTGGGTCTTTGAATTTTGGGACCCTTGTGTTTTTTAGTTCTTAATAAATCCTAGATAGGAGACCTTTGTCTGAATATTTATTAGTTAAAATCTTTTAGAAATTTGTGGGTTGTCTCTTCACTCTGTTGGTGGTTTCTTTTGAGGTGAGAAAACTTTTTAGCCGAAGGAGGTCCCATTTATTGGTGCTTTCAAGCATTAAACGTGCATTTTGGTTTTTGGTCATGAACTTTTTGCCTACCCTGATGTCTTCAAGGTTTTCTCCCACTTTCTCTTCAGGAGATTTAATGTTTCTCTTTTAATATTTAGATCTTTAATCCATTTAGACTTTGGTTTAGTGCACGGTGACAGACTTGGGTCAACATTTAGATTTTGACATGTACAGAGCCAGTTTTTCCAGCACCATTTGTTAAAGAGGCTATCTTTCTTCCAGTAAGCTCATTTGGCCCCTTTGTTGAAGATGAGGTGGCTGAGTGTGTTTGTATTTGTTTCTGCATCTTCTAATCTATTCCGTTGATCCTCAGGTGTATTTTTTTTTCCAATACCATGTTGATTTTATTATGTAGCTTTGGAGTATAACTCTAGGTCAGGAATTATAATGCCTCCTACCTTACCGTTGTTGCCCAAAATTGTCTTTGCAATTCTGGGTCTTTTCTGATTCCAAATAAATTTTAGGAATGATTTTTCCAGATCTGTGAGGTATGTTGTTGGTATTTTGATAGGAATTGCATTAAATCTGTATAACAATTTAGGGAGTATGGGCATCTTCACAATGTTGGTTCTTCCTATCCAGGTGCAGGGAATATCTTTCCATTTTCTGAGGTCTTCTAGGATCTCTTTTTTCAGAGTACTGTAGTTTTCATCAAAAAGGTCTTTAGCTTCCTTAGTTAGCTTAATTCCTAAGTATTTCATTTTCTTCGGTACTATCATAAAAGGTACTATTTCTCTAATTTCTCTCTCAGCATGCTTGTTATCTGTGTAGAGGAATGCTATTGACGTTTGTGTGTTGACTTTGTATCCTGCTATGCTATTGAATTTGTGTACTAATTCTAGTAGCTTTTTGGTGGAGTTCTTTGGGTCTTCCAAATAGATTATCATGTCATCTGCAAATAGTGAAAGTTTTATTTCTTCCTTACCTATTCTTATTCCTTTTATTTCTCTCTTTTGCTAATGGCTGTAGCTAATGCTTCCAAAACTATGTTGAATAGGAGTGGTGATAGAGGACATCCTTGTCTTGTACCAGATTTGATGGTAAAAATTTCAGTTTTTCCCCATTTAGACTTATGTTAGCTGTTGGATTATCATAGATGGCTTTTATCAAGTTGAGGTGGACGCCCTCTATGCCTATTTCCTGTAGGACTTTGAACATGAAGGATTGTTTAACTTTGTCAAAGGCCTTTTCTGCATCAATTGAGACAATCATGTGATTTTTGGTTTTGGCTCTATTGATATAGTGTATTGCCTTTATAGATTTGCGTATATTGAACTATTGTTGCATCCCTGGAATGAATCCTACCTGGTCATGGCATATAATCTTCTTGATGATTTGTTGTATTCTATTGGTGAGGATTTTATTGAGGATTTTTGCTTCTATGTTCATGAGAGAAATTGGTCTGAAGTACTCTTTTTTAGTTGCATCTCTCTCTGGTTTTGGTATCAGTGTAATACTTGCCTCTAGGAATGATTTTGGAAGGATTGCTTCCTTTCCATTTTCACTGAAGAGTTTGAGGAGTATTGCGATCATGTCTTCTATAAATTTCTTGTAGAATTCAGCAGTGAATCCATTGGGTCCCGGAATTTTCTGTGTTGGCAGGCCTTTTATTTCAGTTCGTATTTCACTGGCTGTTATTGGGTTATTCAGATTATTTATATCTTCTTGATTCAGTTTTGGTAATTTGTACTTTTCTAGGAATCTGTCCATTTCTTCTGAGTCTTGAATTCTGTGAGAGTATAGATTTTCAAAGTAGCTATAAATGATCCTCTGAATCTCTGCTGGGTCTGTAGCAATTTCACCTGTGTCATTCCTTATTGCTTGAATTTGAGTCCTTTCTTTCCTCTTTTCGATGAGGTTAGCTAGGGGCTTATCAATTCTGTTTAATCTTTCAAAGAACCAGGTTTTTGATTCATTAATTTTTTGTATTGTTTTCTTCGTCTCAACTGCATTAATCTTGGCTCTTATCTTTATAATTTCTTCCCGTCTTTGGGCTTTGGATTTTGTTTCCTCTTCAGTTTCTAGTTGGTTTAGGTGCTGCATGAGAGTATTTATTTGTTCCCATTCTGTTTTCTTAATATGTGAGTTCAAAGCTATAAATTTCCCTTTAAGGACTGCTTTCTTTGCATCCCATAAATTTTGGTAGGTTGTGCTTGAGTTTTCATTGAATTCTAGATATTGTTTGGTTTCTTTTTTAATTTCATCTGCAACCCACTGGTTGCTGAGAAGGGTGTTGTTTAATTTCCATTTTTTTCTGAAGTTCTTATGGTTTCTTTGGCCATTTATTTCCAATTTCATTGCACTGTGGTCAGATAATGTGCATGGGATAATTTCTGTTTTCTTGCATATACTTAAACATGACCTGTGGGCTAATATGTGGTCTATTTTAGAAAATGTCCCATGTACAGCTGAAAAGAATATGTATTCTGAAGAGGTTGGGTGGAACACTCTGTGTATGTCCACTAAGTCCAGTTATTCCAAATTGTTTGAGTTCTGCTACTTCTTTGCTAATTTTTTGTCTGCTTGACCTATCCTTTTCAGATAGGGGGGTGTTAAGGTCTCCTGTTAAGATTGTAGTATTGGATATTAGATTTTTCATGTCCATTAAGGTTTGTCTTATATAAGTTGCTGCTCCCGTGTTGGGTGTATACATATTTTGAATGTTACCTCTTCATCCTGAATTTTTCCCTTGACCAGTATGTAGTGGCCTTCTTTGTTATGTTTGATCAATCTTGGTTTGAAGTTTAGACTGTCTGCAAACAGGATTGCTACCCCTGCTTATTTTTGAGGTGCTGAAGCATGTAGTATTGTTTTTCATTCTTTCACTTTTAGCCTATGGGTTTCTTTAAGAGTTAAATGTGTTTCTTGTATACAGCATATTGTTGTGTATTGTTTCCTTATCCATTCTGCTAGTCTACTTCTTTTAATTGGAGAATTGAGTCCATTGACATTGATGCTTATAATTGAAATATATTGTGTTATTGTTGACATGACTTTTATTTACTACTGTTTGCAATTTTTTCTCCTGTGTTTAATTGGTTGTCCTGTTTGGTGGGATCTTTCTGTTTGCATTTGTTGAGTTCAGGTCATTTTTGTCTCTCTCTAAGATATTTGTTAGTATACAATGTAATGTTGTCTTTGACGTCATGAAATTCTTTAGTTGTTCCTTGTCGTGGAAGTATTTCACTTCTCCCTCATACTTGAAAGAGAGTTTTGCTGGGTATAGCAGTCTAGGCTGAAGTTTGTTTTCATGGAGGACTTGAAGAACTCTGCTCCATGCTCTTCTTGATTTCATGGTTTGTGAAGAGAAATCTGCTGTTATTCTGATGGGTTTTCCTTTAAATGTGATCTGTTTCTTTTCTCTAGCAGTTTTTAGTATGTTATTTTTCTGCTGGATTTCTGGGATCTTGATTATTGTATGTCTTGATGTGTTTTTAGCTGGGTTGATGTTATTTGGTGTTCTGTATGCTTCAGTTACCTGAATATCCAATTGTTTTCTTATATTTGGGAAATTTTTTGCTATTATTTCTGCCCATATTCTTTTTATGTCGTTTGTATTGACTCCTTCTTTCTCATTGATTCCTATTAATCTCATAGTGTTCATTCTTGCATCATCTTGCAGGTGTTGAATTATTTTTTCCTGCATCCTGGTTGTTTTTAAGAGATCCTTTCTTGCCTTTTCACTAGCTGCGAGTGTGTCTTCAAGATCTGAGATTCTATCTTCACTTTCATTCATACGGTTTTGCCAACTTGTGGTTGAGATTTTATTTTTTTGTATATCTGTTTGATACTGTTTCAGGCGATGTATTTCTTTCTTATATTGCTCAGTCATGGAATCTATCATTTTTCTATTCTCCTCTAATTTTTTATCAGTGTCTTTAATGTTACTTAAGTCCTTCATTATAGTTATCCTTTCTCTCTTTAGTTCAGAGATTATTTCTGCTCTGCTCTCCTCTTTACCTTTCTTCATTGGTTCCCCTATTTCAGATGCTATTAATTTAGACATGTCTTTTTTTTCTTCAAGGGTTATTTCTGTTTTGCTTTGTTCCCTACATTTCTGTAATTGTTTTTCCACTTCATATTCTATTAATTCACGAATTTCTTTTTTATTTTAGATGTTATCTCTGATCTGAACTGCTCTATATGTTTCTGTAGTTGTCGGTCTACCTCAATTTCAGAGTTTTTGGCTGCATGATTCTCGTTTTCTTCCATGGTATCATCTCCTGTGTTTGATTTGGGTGGGCTTGGGCCCTGCAACTGCATCTTGCTCCTTGTCATTATCATTTTGTGTGGTAGTGAGCTTTGTGCTTCGGTGAAGTTATGCTGTTAGCATCCGGCAGGGGTGTGGGTCAGACCAGGTGGCAGATGGGCCCAGGCTCCGGACTGGACAGACAAGCGCTCCGGTTAAAGCTGATGGCGGATGAGTTGGACTTTAGTTCCGGCGCAAGTGCAGGAAGATGGAGGCAGGCACGGGGCCCAGTCTACTTCTTTTAATTTGAGATTTGAGTTCATTTACATTGATGGTTATAATTGAAATGTATTGACTGATGATTGACATGACTTTTATTTACTACTGCTTACCACTTTTTCTCCTATGTTTAATTGATTTCCCTATTTGATGGGATCTTTCTGTTCTCATTTGTTGAGTTCAGATCATTTTGGTCCCTCTCTAAAATATTTTTTAGTTTACTGTGTAGTGTTGACTTTGACATCATGAAATTCTTTAGTTGTTCCTTGTCGTGGAAGTGTTTCACTTTTCCCTCATACTTGAAAGAGAGTTTGGCTGGGTATGGCAGTCTGGGCTGAAATTTGTTTTCATGGAGGAATTGAAGCACTCTGCTTCATGTTCTTCTTGACTTCTAGGTTTGCAAAGAGAAATGTGACATTATTCTGATGGGTTTTCCTTTAACTGTGATCTGTTTCATTTCTCTATAGGCTTTTAATATATTATTCTTCTGCTGGATTTCTGGGATCTTGACTATCATATGTCTGGGTGATTTTTTTAGTTGGGTTGATGTTATTTGGAGTTCTTTATGCTTCAGTTACCTTAATGTCCAATTGGTTTGTCATATTTGAGTTTTCTGCTATTACTTCTGCCCATATTCTTTGTAATGACTCTTTTCTCATTGATTCCTATTAATCTCGCGTTGTTCATTTTTGCATCATCTTGCTGATGTTGAATTATTTTTTTCCCTCATCCTGCTTGTTTTTAAGAGATCCTTTCTTACCTTTTCACTGGTTGTGACTGTGTCTTCAAGATCTGAAACTCTATCTTCACTTTTGTTCATGCATTTTTGCCAACTTGTGATTGAGATTTTATTTTCTTGTCTCTGGAATACATCATTTTTCTGTTCTCCTCTAATTTTTTTTTTTATCAACGTCTTCTTTAATATTACTTAAGTCTTTCATTATACTTATTGTTTCTCCCTCTAGTTCAGATATTATTTCTGCTCTGTTCTCCTCTTTACCTTTCTTCATTTGTTCCCCTACTTTAGATGCTATTAATTTAGACATTTCTTTTTTTACTTCAGGGGTTATTTGTGTTCTGGTTTCCTCTATACATTTCTGCAGTTGTTTTCCCACTTCCAATTCTGTTAATTCATGCATTTGTTTTTTTATTTCAGGTGTTATCTCTGATGTGCATTGCTCTGTACAGTTTTTTTTTGTTTTGTTTTTTCAGGATTGGGGTTTGAACTCATGACCTTGCACTTGCCAGGCAGGCACTTGTGCTATGGAGCTATCTTCCCGGCCCCACTCTATATGTTTCTGTACTTGTCTGTCTACCTGAGATTCAGAAATTTCAGCTGCCTGATTTCCATTTTCTTCCATGGTAGTGTCTCCTGTATTTGATTTGGGTAGGCTCAGGCCCTGAAATTGCATCTTACTCCTTGTCATTATCATTTTGCATGGCGGTGATCTCTGCACGTTGGTGCAGTTATGCTGTTAGCATCTATGGAAGTTTGGTCTGGATCCACCAAGCTTGTTCCCCTCTAGACGTGCCTGGCTGTGAGTTGGAGCTTGGGCTGCTGGCTGCTGCAAGGCCCTGTGGGTCAGGACTGTGGGTGGAGTCAGAGCTCTGGAGTTGAAAAGTGTGGAGATGGACACGGGTTAAAGGTACTTACCCAACAGGCATGCGGGCCAGACGGGATGGTGGATGGTTTTGGAACTGGAGCTCAGGCAGAAGGACTCTTGTACTTATTTTAAGAAATGATTGCTCAATGGAAAAATCATAGGGGATTCATTCTTTTTCCTATGTAGATGTATTTTTTTTAAAATGTGTTTTAATTTTTTGTTTTAGGAAAGGGTCTATAGGGTGTTCAGACTCTCACTATTAGATGGGACTTGTAGTGATCCACCTGTTTACAGCCTCCCAAGTGCTGCGATTACAGGTGCATGCTACCAGTCTGAATTGCCATCTGAGTGTGCTCTGGGGATGGCTCTGGCACAGCAGGCCCAGGGATTAAACCCCTGGCCTGTAGATGTATTTTCTTTTTATGTCAGCTGTTTGCTCCTAGGGAGTAAGGTTGTAAGATGCAGCCATAAGACATTCTTGTTGGCTTCCCAACTGATACATCCAAATGTGGAGGGCAGTGTGTGATTTTTGAGATTCTTTCCAACGTCATATACCTATAAGTATTAAGTATCTTATTTTACACTGTGGTAGAAATGAGTTGAAATTTAGACTTTGTTGGATGGAATTAATAAGCTCTCATTTCAAATCACCGGTGTGAACATTTAACTTGTGTAATACTCTATAACAAATATATTTTCTTATTAATTGAACCCTTATATGTTTTTATATGTGTTTATTACTATGTGATTTCTAATATATGGCATTATGGATTTGTTGTTCAAAATAACATATATATATATATATATATATATATATATATATGTGTGTGTGTGTGTGTGTGTGTATGTGTATATTATCATGTTAATATTTAGTGCCTTGAATTCATAATCTACAAGTTTAAAAAATTCTATTGTTTATTTTTTCACTTTTTTTTTTTTAATACAGGCAGTCCAACTCAGGACCTTGCACTTGCCAGGCAGACACTGTACCACTAAGCTATATCCCCAGGCCCTAAATTCCTGAATTAAGTGGGCTCCATTTTCTCATCTGTAAGGTCTCTGGGGTTGCCTACACCTCTGGACTTCCTGATTATTTGTGAACACAAATGCTTTGTTTCATGAATAATGGTTCAATTCTATACTAAACCTTGAGAGATTTGTAAAAGCTGAAGGTGGGTGAGTGAGTGGACTCACTTATCTTCCACAAGATAAGTGATTCAGAGCTGATCCTGTCCTGGTTAAAAGACTTAAATACAGTGTCTTTGTTATAAGCACTGTTAAGTAAATTATTGTGATTATTTTTCAATTTTCAGGGATATATATAGAACCAAGAATTACTCTGTCTCACTTGTGTGTCCTTCCTCAAATGTCATTTTAAAAATGGCTCTTTGCAGGAGTTTTGTCTGTCACTACCTACCCAGATCTCTTTAGTGAGCTCGCACTGGAATTTCTACACATACTGGAATGAAAACCTGATGACAGAAAATGCTGCCATTCTACTCACTGCCAGGACAGTTTTTTTATTTTCTTCTAAGTGTGCATGGAGGCTTAGTCTGCGAAACTGGGTTACTTCTGAAGATTCTTGCTATTGTATGGCTGAATTCTTTTAATGCTTTTAGTGCAAGTACTGTGGCCTCTAGAATTCTACTCCAGTTTTAAAAAAAGTGATTTGTAACTTATCAGTCATCAGAGTAGAGTGCTTTTTAGCTACCTGAGGAGTCATGCAATGACTTCTTTCAGTATCTTTTCTTAAGTGAAGTATTTTCAAGCTATCATATACTTTATTGGTTTCTTGATCTCCATAAATAGAATTAAGAACAGACTACCTTTTGCATAGAATTAAGGGAAGATTATTGTACACATTCACACGTGAGATAAATAAGCAAAGGCAAACCAAAGAAAGTTGAGTCATCTAATTTAGAATTGGATTCATTGAATGTAATGTATAAACATATTTATTTGTTCACATCTATATTCTGGACTTAACTTAGGAAGAAAACAGTTCAAGTAATTGTGCATTGTGTGAATCAGCTTTCTCATCACTGAGAAACAATACATACTGAGCACCCACAAGTGGAGGAAGAGAGGGTTAACTGGCCCAGTTTCCAGAATTCAGTACATGTCATGGCTATTTCCAAGGCAAAAATCTCATGACAGAAGGGGTTGAGGAAGCAAAGAAACTTAGTGCCAGAGAACAGTGCTAGAGCACAAGTGGCCAGGCCCCTTTTGTAGATCCTGAGACCATGCCTCTATGCCCCACCTAGATATACTCAGGGGAGTGTTTTACTAATATGTTAGGCATTGCTTAATCCAAGGCATTTGACATTTCAATTATTGCTTACAGGTGCAGAGCAAATTATTAGTGT
>PVKN010016135.1:0-18077 GCA_004027915.1 Capromys pilorides
GCTTCCCCCTTCCTGGTCTATTTGAGCCCCCTCCCTCCCCTGTCACCATGTGTCCCTGAAACCTGGGGCTGTTCCAAGCCCTAAATGTGCTGGAAAGTGTATCCCTGAGCAGCTGGGAACCTGCTCGGGCTGCAGTGGCCCGGGGTGAATCAGAAACCAAGAGATAGGCCAGCTAACAATGCCACCCCTTGTTTGTGCAGAGAGAGAGAGAGAGAGAGAGAGAGAGAGAGAGAGAGAGAGAGAGAGATCACCATCAGTGCCAGGCTCCTGGGAGGACACACACATACACACACACACACACACACACACACATTTGCCTCCTGGTGCCACCCCCCACCCTGTCACCCTGTCCCCTCTCGGCAAATGCCGGGGAAAGGTGTTACCTAGCAGGCCCAAGGCCACTGTGACTGCTGGCCGAGCCAGCCTCTCTCTCCGCAGCCTCTACCCCAGCCTCCCCTTCCCTCCGTTCACCCTAATTTCACTGGGAAGATGGGGGGTGGGGTGGGGGGAGCTGACAGACAGGGAGCGTGCAGCTCAAGGTTTCCTGCTGAGCTGGGGGCCGTGAATGGCAACGGAGACACAGCCGCAGAGGCCTTCCAAAGCGGGAAGGCTTGGAGAAGCCTGCTTGTGGGAATCAGACACCCTGAAAAAAAAGAAAAAAAAAAAATCACTTGCAGGCGAGTTTTGAAGCAGGCCCGATCCTGGAGTTGGCAGCCGCTCAAGGCCGCGGTGGAGTCAGGGGCCTTCCCGTCAGGCCCCAGTATAACCCCACGCGTGAACCTTGCTAATGGCAGACGCTGGGGGCCAAGTACCCGTGGGGGTCTGAGCCGCCCACGGAAATGGGTCTGTTCACACCCACCACATCTGATTGGTGGGAGGGGCGTTCGCGTCACGAATGGGTAAATTGAGGCACGGGGCCGCCTGATCACCAGGCGCTGCCAGGGACTGAAGCAGAAGCTCAGCTCCCTTCCCCAGTTGCTAGCGGTTGGGGTCCCACGAGATGCCTGCATGACCCCAATCTACAGGCAAGCACGGAGGAAGGGGAGCACCAACGCTCCCCAGGGCAGCGTCCTCCAGAGCCTCCCCTCCCCAGACAACGCGGGTGCGGCCCGAGCCCTGCGGTCTCCAGGAAAGCCAACGGCTCTGTGCCGGGGCTGCACTGCACCCCCCCCCCTCTGAGCTCCGTCTTGGGCCTCCTCTCCTTCCCCACAGCCGCTGCGTCTGAGTCCCGCACCTCTGACTCTGACGGAACCCTCCATCCCGTGCCTCTGTTCCTTTTCCAGGCACCACTGCCTTAACTTAAGGACACGTCGTCCCTTCCTGGTGGCCCCATACCTTGTCCTCCTTGCCGTGTCATCACATCAGTGCTGCATCTGCTCGGGATCGAGTGTGAGCATCCCGGCTGTCTTAGTTACTCTTCTGTCATTGCTGGGACAAACACCCGACACAGAAACTTGGGGAAGGAGAGGTTTATTTAGCTCACAGTTCCTGGAGGTTTCAGGATGCTGCCCCTCCTGTATAGGGTCTGGAGGAGGGGCTGGGGTGCTGCCCTGTCCAGAAGGATTCTCTCCATACCTCTGCCAGAAACTGCCGCGTGGTGAGGGAAGGGGAAGCCTCTGACAGCGTGTGCTGTTGGTTTCAATGGTTGGTGCCTCTCTTGGCCCCGCCCCCTCAACCACGCCCTTGACAGCCTCATGATTTACATGCAGTTTTGGGGGGACAACTAGATACAAACCATAACGCCAGGCACACAAGAATGTCTACAAACTGGGGCCAAGCCTAAGTCACCCTGTCCTCTTGTTCCTACCCAGGCAGGGACCTGCTTGTTGACACCCCAGTACCTTTGCACGTGCCATTCCTGCTGCTTGGAATAGCTTGCCTCCAACACTGTCACTGCGTGGGCAACTTCTAGCCATCCTTCAAGTGCCCTCTGACGTGGGGCACAGCCCTGTATCCAGTCCTTTACCGTGGGGCTCCTTTGAGGGACAACCATCGTTTGCTTCTCTGTCTAGCCCCCTGGGCTGATGATCTCAGCTTGGGTGCAGCTGTCTTTGGGGGCCATTTGGGACTGATTTGGTTGTCACACCTTGTGTGGATGCCACTGGGGTAGCGTACGCCAGTGAAATTAGGGTGAGTGGAGCCAGGGCTGCTGCTGAACATCCTGCAGTGCGCATCCCAAGCTGATGTAGCCTGGGGTGTGTGATTATGCTCAGGTTAAGAAGCCCTGGAAGGGCTGGGGAGATAGCTCTGTGGCACAAGTGCCTGCCTGGCAAGTGCAAAGTTGTGAGTTCAAACCCCAGTCCCTCAAAAAAAAAAAAAAAAAAAAAGAAGCCCTGGAAAACAATACACATTTCCTAAGGCTTTGTTTCTTTAAATCTTTGTTTCTCTGGTGCTTGGATTAAAGAGGTGTCCAATAAATGCCTTTTGTTCTTAATATATAAGGAATCAAAATGACTTAATGATTATTTTCTACATGTAGTACTAAACAAAGTTGACAAATATTGAATGAGAAAGAATGGGATAAACTGCTCCTATGAGTCCATGCTTGGCCTTCGATGCAGAAGAGGACCAGTGTCGATTTGGCGGTGACGTCCAGAGTGAAGTGGACACACGTTACCACTGCAGTGTTTTTATCTAAATTAGGGGCCTGTGAGGAAGACCTGGGGGAATTCCCCCAGCAGCGCAGGCAGCAGGAATGGAATTCCTACTAGTGCAGGGAGCGTGTGGTCCTACTACGCTTCCTACTTGGAACGTGGCTAAATGGGAGGCCGTGTGGACAGACCCCCTGAGAATGATTAGTTTTTGGATGCCTAAGTCTGATAAAGAAAGGCAAAAGGAATTGATGTGGTTGAACTTCAAGAAAGTGATGGTCTGGAGCCTTCCCAATACCTGTTTTCCAACAGCCAGGAAGTTGACAGGGACAGAGGGCTACAGGCCGCTATTTGGCACCAAGGACCCGAGAAGAAAGAGCAGAGGAGGATGCAGGAGGTTAAATGGATTCTGGACAAGGCAAGTCTAGGCAGGGCTAGCCATGAGCCACGCAAGCTCCGTCCCGAGGGTGCTAGAGCACTCTGTCTCTGGTCTCTGCGGACTCTGTGTCTACCCCAGGGCCCACACTGTCAGCGCTGGGGCGGGGTCATCAATCCGCGGGCCTCGCCTGTGGATCTTGCCTTTGGGCCGGGAGGTCGAGGGCCCAGAGCAGGGTGCAGGGGTGGGAGAGGAGAGAAAGGGCAGCAAACCCGAAGAGGCAGGAGGCAGCTAAAAGGCCACACGGGAAACGTCGGGGAGGTTGGCAAAGCCAGCATCTGGAGAGCAGATCGGGGGCTATGTTTAGACGGCCATGACTTGCAATAATTTGCGAGAGGGGAAAGAAGCAAACATGAAGGGGGCATCCCTTGGGGGCAAAGATGAGATAGAAGCGAGGAGCCGCTCAAAGCGGTGAGGTGTGTGCAAGTCCGCGTCCGCCCCGCCCCCCACGCATGCCCATCCCCGGCGTGCCCTGTGCTCCCCACCAAGAATGCGGGGTGCATTCCTGGGCATGGCAGCAGGCTCCCACAGCACCCAGACACATCCGGAATGATTCAGGGTGCTGGCTACAGAAGGGAGGGCCAAGGCGGGGGCTCGGGACTTACGTGGGCAGCACCCCGTAAATTCTAGGAATGTGTATACATCGCCGAGGCCTTTCTGCAGCTGGACTATAAATAGAGGATTAGCTCAAAGGCAGGCAGCCTTTTAAAGGGATGGTGCCAAGCGAGGCCTGCAGACCAAATACAGTAAAACCGCCTTAAGCCCTTGTTGGTTTATTCCAAACAGCGAGGAAGTCAAAACCCTTGCGTTTCCTGGGCTGCCTAGGTGCCGGGCTGTCCTTTCCAAAGTAGCCTAGAGGCTTCCCGCAGAGCTACGGTGAAACCTCAGTTATTCAGAACAATAGAAGTCATGTTGGACACTGAAGTTTTCCAGCTAGCTTAAGGTTCATCTTTCTAAATAACATGTTTTAAAAGTTTAATAAGTTTGGATGGAAGTCTTTTTGAAAGAATAACTTTTTATTTACTTTTTTGGTACTGGGAATCAAACTCAGGACCTTGTGCTTCCCAGGCAGGGGCTGTGCCACAGAACTATACCGTGGAAATCTTTTTTTTTTTTTTTTAAAGTCATATAGCAGTTTTTTGTTTTTTAAACTTTTTAAAAACAATTTATTTATTTATGTTATGGCTGGCTCAGCCTGCCCTGGGGGTAGGGTTGGTGCAGCATGTGATGCTGGGGATCGAACTGCGGTTGCCTAAGCTTGCCTAAGCAGGCGCTTTAGATCACTGAGCTATCTCACCAGCCCCACACAGCAGTTTTTAAAATAGAAATATACTGACAGATTTCTCCTCTCCTCTCCTGTCCTCCCCTGCTCTCCACTCCCCTTCCCTCTTCTTTGAGGCAGGGTCTTGGTATATTGTCCAGGCTGGCCTTAAACTTGTAGGCAGGATTCTGCCTGCATCAGCTTCCCAGGTGGCTAGGACTACAGAAGTCTGCCACCACACCCAGCTTAAATGCAAGGACCTTCACGTCACATTTTTTCTGTTGCTTAGGGTCCATCTTATAAACTTCAGTTATTTTGCTGCTATTCTACTAGTGCCAGAACTTTGAGATATTCGTATCACAGTGCTTTTGGGTTTCCTGGGGTCTACTTTTATCATTTTCTAATCTCTTGTTGCCAGTAGTTTATTTTTCTTATTGTCAAAGAAAATTGTGTTTTACCTGTAGCAATCTTACAGTGCATCTTCTTTTACTCTGATTTGTTTCTTTTAGTCTGTTCTGGGATGAAAAACCAGATATGCAACTAATAATTCCCTATGAACGAAAATCAAGCAAATTAAGAGTGAGGAACCTAGCCTGTCCTGCTCCTATAGGATGCTGCCAGCCTTGCTTAAAAGGTAATAGGCCATCCAGCCCCCTGGGAAAAACAATTGCTTTCAATTCTAGGCTGCTTTAAATACATCAATATGAGCCCATGTAGATGATTTTGGCTGTTAAGGTATTTCTTGGCTCATCCCCAGATTCTGGTCTGATTTTAGACAGCGAGGTGTCTGAGTAGCTGTGTTTTGAGGAGAGGAAGCTTTGCTCTAATTTGAACTTCATGTTCTCAAGGCCCTTGCCTTTGAGGTCATTGAGTTTTCTGACTATATTTGAAGCTGGCAGTGTGATTAAATTCAGTGCAAGGGAAAACCCAAACCCAATCAAACCTAACTACAGCAACGACAACAGTGACCCATCAACCATCACCCTGCCCAGCTGCTCACTAACGCCTCATTTTCTTTGGCCTGGAAGGTGATGGGGATTCTGGACAGGATGCTGAGAAGTTGCATCAGCTTCATTCAAGAATGGGAGGACAGTCACCAGAAGGCACTGGGCTCTGAGTTGGTTCCCATGGGTGAAAGCAGACACCCCAACCCAGGGAGGTCCAGGGGTCCTTGGGTTATCTTCTGGCACACGTAACAAAATTCTCCATGCTTAACCAGAATTGCTGTCTTATAAAGTTCTTGGCCAGAAGACCTCCCATCAGCAGAGGTCAGATATTTCTGATGGGGAAATGAGGCCTGAAGGACAGGTGTGACTCTGATCTTCTACCAGGAGGCCTAGAGGAGGCCCACAGAAGCCACAGAGCAGGCCACTGCCTGGGGCAGCCTCAGCAGCCTGCTTCAAGGGGAGAGGAGTCGCATGCTTTCAGGGGGTTCTGAGGCATGTTAGGACAACTTCCTCCCACTAAAAGCACATGGACATGCTGACTTTGTTCTCATATAAGGTCGGGGAGATAGTCATCGGTCTCATACACACTATGGAAATCAGTGTGGAGATTCTTCACAAAGCTAAAACTAGAAATTCCATTTGACCCAGCTATTGCACTTCTAGGTGTCTGCCCCAAAGGGTGAAACCATCATAGTCCAGGGATACGTGCGTACCCACGGTGACAGCAGCAGAGTGTGTAACAGCGAGATCTTGGCAACAGGGTGTCCATCAACCAATGAATGAAAAAGGAAAACGTATTTATAAGCAGCTGAATGCCACTCTGCCATAAAGAACGAACTTGGAGCATTCATACATAAATGGATACAAACGGAGAGAGAGCGTGACGCAAGCGACAGCAGTCAGACGCATACGCTGAAGTCGTGCCTGGTTTCTCTCAGACGAGAAATGCCTAGCGAGCGTATGCAGGACAGGAGTGGAAGCTGGATAAACAGGACGCGAGGAGAGGCTCGGGTGGCTCTCCACAGTGCCTGTCCCACTGTGTCGAAACATTTCAATGCATATGCTAGTTTGTTTTACTTTGCTGCTAGTTTCTCTTAGTTCATTGAAAAGAAAGCTCTGTGCTAATGTCTGGTTGCTTCTTCTTTGTGAGAGATCTTTTTGTCCTTGTTTGTACTGAGGAACTACTTTGAAGAAAATGACACACAGTGTATTAACTTGTCATTATTCTCTTATTATTTTGTTATGAAATTTTGTTATTTTCCATAAAATTAACCTCCCCCCCACAGTAGCCCATTGGCTATGTATGCAGCCAGGGTCGTGGCACGTGTCTGCTTCCTTCTTCCCACCTGCGAGTGGACCAGAACAACTATAACCCCAGAGTGACAAACGAGGGCAAACAACGGCCAGGGACTGGTGTGGCTGGGCAGAGGAAGGCAGGCTGAGTAAATCAGTCTTCTCAGGGGAATCTAGGATTGAAAATGGAAAGACCGGGTCAGTGGGCCGTGGTTGCTGCAGTGGAAAAGTCATGGAAGGTGTAGAGCGGGGACCTCCATGTCCATGTGGAGGCCAACCACGTGCAGTGTCCACCTAGAAGTTTCCACACAGAAGTGGAAGCTGGAAGGAAAAAGTGGGGAGTGTAGAGTGGAGCAGAGGTGAAGAGAGAGGGAGAGAGACAAAGAGAGATAAAGACAGAGAGGGAGAGGGAGAGAGAGAGACAGAGAGGGAGAAGGAGAGGGAGAGGGAGAGAGACAGAGGGAGAGAGAGACCCCTGAGCCAGAGCTGTCTGAGTTCCCACATCCCGTCTACTCCCACGAGCTCCACGCACACCAGTGTCCTAGCTATGAGTTCCTAAGAGCCAGCTTGAGTAGGTCCACGTTGCTGTCACAAAGAAAAGCCCGTCATGATCTCTATAAAGCAGGTGCTCAAGTGCTAGGAACGCAGAGCTTGGCCCACCCTAACGTGTCCTTCTCTAGCCCAAGGACTTCCATTTCTTTCACTCTGCCTCAGAGAACCTGTTCTCCGGGGGCTTCTGTCCAATGTCCTCTGATCCCTCCTAGAGGCCACCAGGGCCTCCGGGCTCCAGTGCTATGACTGGTACCTGGCTTGGCTTTGGTGCATGCTGTCCTCTGCCAGTTTTCTAACAGAGCTGCCAGCTGCCTGACACGCGGAGCTGCTTCTCTCATAACCTGGTAACTCCCCTCAGGGTCGTCGCTGTCACTAAACATCAGTGCGGGAAGGGGCTTGGTGACCCCCCAGTGCAACCTGTCATTCTGGTGTTGAGAAAGAAGAGTCCTGGAGAAGCTACTAGGTAATGTACCCCAGCTAGCAGGAACAGCCCAATACCTTGTTTCTCCCACTCTGTGCTTGTGAGCACACGTGTGTGTGTGCATATGTGTGTGCATATGTGTGCATGTGTGTGTGCATATACATGTGTGTGCATGCTTTTGCCATCATCATCATCATCATCATCATTATTTTTTTTGCGGGACTGGGGTTCAAACTCATGACCTTGCACTTGCCAGGCAGGCACTTGTGCCATGGAGCTATCTCCCCAGCCCCACTTTTGTCATTATTAAGCTTTACACCACTTATTTAAGAAGTCTCCTTAAACCCTAGAAGGCGTTTTAAATTGTGCTTATTCAAAAAAAACTTTTTTTCTTTTTTTGCAGGACTAGGGATCAAACTCAGGGCCTAGTGCTTGCCAGGTAGGCACTTAAGTCCCTGAACTATCTCCCTGGCTGTTTATTCAAATTTTAGCATTTTATTTATTATTTATTTATTTATTTTTTGCGGAACCCAGGGATTGAACTCAGGCCCTTGAGCTTGCCAGGCAAGCGCTTATTCTACTGAGCTATCTCCCCAGCCCCTTGAGCATATTATTTAGATCCCTTCTGATGCACAGAAATGTGTGTGCCTGCTGGGGAGTTGAGGCCAGAGGACAGTGGGAGCCCAAGAGTGTGGGGATAACCTGGACAGCGCTGTGCGACCCCCTTCTCTTAAAAATAAAACAGATGCCCATGTGCAGACGTTCCACAGAATGCTGAATATACCCAAGGAAGGGTGAATCCATAAATATAGCAAAGGGCATTATCAGAAAATAGTAAAGCAGGGCCTGGGAGATAGCTCTGTGGCACAAGTGCTTGCCTGGCAAGTGCGAGCTCATTAGTTTGAACCCCAGTCCAGCAAAAAAAAAGTAAAGCACATTTAAATTTTTTTTGTGATTTATAATGTTATAAACTATGCAGATTTTTAACATATGCACATAATGTATACATAAATATATGTCCAAATAATATACATAAAAGAAGAACTACCAAGAGACAAACCATAGAATGGGGAAAATTTTACCAGCTGTTCCTCAGACAAAGGGCTAATATCTAGAATATAAAAAGAGCTAAAAAAAAAAAAAAAGAACCAGGTCCTCAAACTTAAAGACACAATCCAAAAATGGGCATCTAAAATGAATGGACACTTCTCAGATAAAGTACTAACAGCAAATAAAACTATGCAAAAACATTCAGCATGACCAGTCATATGATCAATGCAAATTAAAACAACACTGAGATTCCATTTCACTCCAGAAAGAATGACTATAACCAAGAAATCAACCAGTAAAAAATGCAGGCGAGTGAGGCTGCTGGGAAAGGAACCCCTCGCCACCATTACTGGGAGTGTAAATTGGAGCAACCGAGATGGAGACGAGTATGGAGATTCTTCAAATAACTGAAACCAGAGGCTCCATTTGGAACAGCTTGTTCCTTTCTTGGCGTCTCCCCAAAGAGCTAGGCGCATCACACCACAGCGACCCACACACACTCACGTTTCCAGGAGCACGACTTGAAATAGCTGGATTTTGGCAACGGCTCAGACGCCCAGCCCCACACACGCGCAGCTAAATGCTGCAGTGCTGGTCCTGCATGAGAAATGGGAAGAGCGACTGAAGAGCAAGATGGGTGACAGCCAGCGGGAAGTAGGAAGGAAGCATTCGGATGGGAAGGGGAACAAGGGAGAGGAAGGGAAGAAGGGGAAGAAGAGAGGAGAAGGAAAAGAGGACACCAAGACTTTGTAAAAAAGGAAGGGGAAGACTGGGCGGGGCGGCGCGGGCCCGTCATCCCAGCTTTGGGAGGCTGTAAACAGTGGACCACTACAGGTCCAATCTAGTAGTGAGACCCTGAACACCCTGTAGACCCTTCCCGAAAATAAAAGAAAGTAAAAAAACAAGGACGGGAAGAAGGGTTGAAGGGAGTAAAGCAAACTAGAGAAAAAAGAATTGAGATATATTATGTACACATATAAATTTCCAATAATGAATATAAACATGTATATCAAAAGTGTACCAATAAAATTAATGAAAATATACATATTATTTTATGTATAATAAAAATACATAATAATAATAATAGGCACTGTATACTATAATGTGAAATTATGTGTAAATCTCATTCTGTTTCTTTTACACTCACTTATTTCTAGCAGTCATAAAGATGATAAGCAATGTTTGAATTTGAGTAAACAGAGTGTAAAAGGCCGCCTGAGGGCTGAAGAGATTTTTTTTTATTTTTTATTATGGCTGGCTCAGCCTGCCCTGGGGTGGGCTGGCACAGCATGTGGGGCTGGGGATTGAACAACGGTCCCTGTGGTTGCTTAAGCTTTCCTAAGCAGGTGCTTTAAACCGCTGAGCCATCTCACCAGCCTGGAGCTGAAGAATTTTTAAAGGAGGCTCAATAACGACCACAGCCTGGGCACACACATGCACACGGACAGGGAACACAAGTCGTCCTGCTTTCTTCCCCTGGGGTGAGTTATCTGCCCTCTTTGAGGCTCAGGGTCCTCATTAGCTAGAATGACAGTAAGTCAGTAGTGCTTGATTTTCAAAATTGAACACTCTGAAAAAAAAAAGGGAGCTGGGGAGATAGCTCCGTGGCACAAATGCCTGCCTGGCAAGTGCAAGGTTGTGAGTTTGAACCCTGTTCCAGCCAAAAAAAAAAAAAAAAAAAAAAAATTGAACACCCTGACAGACAAAAATGATACAACAACCTTACAAGACTAAAAAATACATCCAGTAAGACTAATCAAACATTTTTGAGTTATTTAACTCTTAGAAAAACAAGAAAGGGCAATTTCTAATTTAACAGGAAAATACTTTCTAACTTAAAAAACCAAGGGTTTTTTTTGTTGTTGTTCATTTTGTTTGTTTGTTTGTTTTTTTCAGAGCTGGGGATTGAACTCAGGCCCTTGTGCTTGCCAGGCAAGTGCTTATTCTACTGAGCTATCTCCCCAGCTTCATTTTGTTGTTGTTGTTGCTTGAGACAGTTTCTCTAACTATGTAGTTCAGGCTGCCTTTGAACTGACTGTGTAGCCCAGGCTGGCCTCAGACTTGTGGTAGTCATGCTGCATCAGCTTTTTTTTTTTTTTCTGCGGGACCGGGGTTCAAACTCACAACCTTGTACTTGCTAGGCAGGCACTTGTGCCATGAAGCTATCTCTCTAGCCCCTAGCTTTCTAAGTATTAGGACTATAAGCATGTGTCATCATGCCCAGCTCAAAGTTATTTATTTATTTATTTATTATTTTTTGTAGTTGGCTCAGCCCTCCCTGGGGGCAGGGCTAGTGCAGCATGTGGTGACAGGGATCAAACCATGGTCCCTGCACTTGCCTAAGCTTGCCTAAGCAGGCACTTTAGACTGCTGAGTTATCTCACTGGCCCTCAAAGTTATTTATTTTTTTCTTTTTTTGAAAAACTTTTTATGTTATGGCCGGCTCAGCCTGCCCTGGGGGTGGGGCTGGTGCAGCATGTGGTGCCAGGGATTGAACCGCAGTCCCTGTGGCTGCCTAGGGCACTTTAGACTGGTGAGCTATTTCATCAGCCCCTCAAAGTTATTTTAATGGCACAACATTAGAGACATTGTATTTAAAAACAGAAATAAACAATGACATCAGTTACCACTGTTACTATATAATTTTATTACATAATAATCATTTTGAAATATTTTTCCAATGCAATAAAGGTGAAATAACATCAGGCAGTAAAACTGCTGGAAAGGATTTGAATAAAATTAAACTTTAATAGAATAGATCAATATGAAATATATGAGCAAAAACCAACAGATGAAACAATGGTGAAGCAGTTATGAAGCAATTTTGTCTATTGATCTGAAGACAAAAATTCCTTATTTAGAATTTTAATATTGGAGGAAGTCTTGCATATATACCTGGCCTATGTGTGTAACATGATCAATAAATATCTTTGGGATTCATATGAATGAATTACAAAATAGCCTCACTTTATAGTTAATTGAGCAAGACCCAGAGGGATTAAGTGACATGAATGAGGTTGTTTTTAAGGAAAACGGATTTTTTTTTTCTTGTCTGAGACTTAGGTATCAGAGTTTGAGGTTTTGCAAAGGGAACAATACAGGACATATATTTATAAGATTATATATAGCAGTCTGTCTTAGTTACTTTTTACTCGTTGCTGGGACAAATACTTGACCCTCAAAATGAAGGAAAGAAGGGTTTATTTAGCTCACAGTTGCTGGAGGTTTCAGTCCATATTCGGCTGGCCCAAGGCTGAGTGGAACAGGGCAGAAAGCATCCAGTTCATGGTGGCGGAACAGCAACAATCGCGACAGAGGCAACAGACCAACCACAGTGCAGAGAGCAACAACCAACGTCTGTCTCTCTTTATATTACATTCAGGCACTCTGCCTTAGCCTGTCCACCTTAGGCCATACCCATAATCCCAGCCATACTCAGACTGATAACCCCATCAGTACTAAAATACATAATCCCAGTGGATCATGACTCAAGTCTCAAACTCTGGAAGTCCCTACCCCATGATTGCATGAGGCTTTAGGGGGACAACTAGACATAAACCATAACACAGTCACCCAAAGAATCATATACAAAGAGTACAGGAAATCAGTCTACACACTAAAGACCAAAGATTCCAGCTGAGGGCCTGGATCCCACAATAATGTCCTGTGTGAGTCCAGCTGAAGACCTAGAGCCCATAACAGTGCCTCCTACGAGTCCACCTGGAGACCTGGAGTCCATGACAACGTGTCATTAGGTCTGCTTCATGGTTCTGTGCTGGGAAGGCCCGAGGTCAGTGGTGGAAGCTAGAAAGTCTGTGCTGGCAGGCTGAAGGATCTGCACCAGTGGACTGAGGGATCTGAACTGGAGCCTGGAAGCAGTGTTCAAGGTTAGAACCTGAGCTCCCCTGAAAAGTACCACAGCCCTCCTCAGCAACAGTGGGGTCCCGAGCTCCTCCAGTAATGAAGAAAGCTGAGTTCCCATCAGGAAAGCCAATGTAACAAGCTTCTCCAGGAGACTGAGCTCTGTACCATCTTTCCCTTTGGATCCAGAGAGCAATGCTCAAGCTGAGGACCAGGGCTTCCCCAAAGTGAACCAAAGCCACCTTCAGTGACAAGGAGGTCCTGAGCTCCTCCTCTGACAAGAACAGCCAAGTTCACCAGAAAAGCCAGCATGCCAAGGTCCTACAGCAGAACACCCCAAGAGAACCAGCAGCTCTCAACAGCTCCAATAGCTTCTCCACACAGCTTCCCTAACAGCCTCTCAGCAGCTTCTCCAGTTCTCCCTCTTAGGCTGTCGGCAGCCATCCTCAGCTGGGCCCCCACACCTAGCACCACGCTGGTTCAGTTCAGCTGGGTGTAACAAGTTAATCGTGAGTTAGCAAACACAGTACAGCATCCATAACGGGAAATGCAAAACCGAGGAAAAAGGTCAGCTTCACTGATAATCAAAGTTTCATGAATGGTCAATTCCAATATATCATCAAAGAAGCAAAGATTTGTTTGAGTGGTATAATTCAAAGCCACCAGTTCTGTGGGGAAACACATTCTTATGCACTGTTATGGGAGAGAAAACTGGTACTAATTTATTGCACAGATCTTTGGCTGTAAGCACCCGGAACCTGAAAATGTTCGTTTATTTTAATTTTCTCCTGGATTTAAACTGCCCCTGTGAGACTACTAGGCTTAGCATAAACCTAAATAAAAACAAAAGATGCTCACTTAAATTTGAATTGCATGTATATAATGAATACATTTTGAAGAATAAGTCTATTTCATGAACTATTTTAAATATTCTTCTACTAAAAATTTATCCGTTATTCATTTGAAATTCAAATGTAGCAAGACACCCTTATCCTGTACTTCATCTGGTAACCTTTGCCTGTGGAAATAATCTAAAACCAGCAAAGATTTATGCACAAATCTTCATTGCAATTTCATTTTTAATAACAAAAATATTGGAAGGCAAAAGAACATAAATCATACAATACCTCCTCTCAGTTGACAATGGAATTAAATAGAAATCAATAGCAGAAAGATAGCTGGAAAATTTCCAAATACTTGGAGATGAAGCATGATGCTGGCAAGTAAGACATGTGTCGAAGAAGAAATCTCAGGAGAAATTAAATAAGACTTTGAACTAAATGAAACTGAAAAGCAACTTTCAAGATTCGTGGAATGAAAGTAACTCAATTCTTGAAAAAACAGTCAGGCAGAACTCACATAATAAACAGATAAACTGAATAGGCCTATAACTATTCAATAAACTGAACCAATAGTTAACAGCCTTTCCAAAGAGATGGAACCAGGCCCAGATGTTTTTTTCTTTTTTCTTTCTTTCTTTCTTTTTCTTTTTTTCTCTCTCTTTTTGAGACAGGGTCTTGCTATGCAGTTCAGGCTGTCCTTGAGCTCACTTTTGTAGCCCAGGCTGGTCTCGAACTCACACTGATCCTCCTGCCTCAGTCTCCCAAGTGCTGGGATTACAGGCATGCGCCACCACGCCCGGCCAATTCTACCAAATATTTAAAGAAGAAATCACATCATTTCCCCGCAGTCCTTTTTGTTGCAGATGACACCATCGCCTATGTAGAACGTCGAGTCAACAGCAAATTCCTGGAACTCGTAAGTGATTACAGCAGGGTTGCAGGAATATAAGACTAATCTAAACATTTTAACTGTTCTCTTATGCACCAGCAATGAACAAGGATGTGAAATTTAACCTCTTAGCACAGGTCTGGCATGTAGTAACTATGCTACACATAGTAGGTACACATACAACACACAGTAGGTGTGAGTCTAGTCATTATTATTACCCTAGCTTTCTATACATCTTTAATCTGAACAGTGGCTTGGGCTTCAGTGCCTCCATCCTCTTCTCAAATCTCTCTTCCAAATAGCCACCGGGATGAGCTCAGTAGAATGCAAATGTAACCGTTTTCAGTAACCCCCCTTAAAGCTTTCGAAGAATCATTAGTTGCCTATGGTGTAAAGTCTGTCAACACAACGGAAAAGGTCCCAAAGCTGAAGATCCTGCCTATGTTTCCCATCCTCTTCTCCCCATTTCAATTTTGTGGCCAGAGACCCGCTGTGTGAGCCCTACCTCGCTGCCCATTGCGAGTGTTGGCCCAGTACACGCACAAGTGCGGCTCCTTGCTACGCAGTGCTACTGCCCCCCCCCCCCCGATAGTTTCCTAATTGTGAATACTCCAACCCACCCTTTGGGAACTCTTCTTCTTCTTCACTAACAGCTGCTCACCTCCACCGACAGCGGGTGTAGGGTCTCCCTCTTCTAAGACGGCTACTGTCTCAGTTACTCTTCTCTCATTGCTGGGGCAATACCTGACACCCAAAATGAAGGAAGGAAAGGTTTATTTAGTTTACAGTTACTGGAGGTTTCAGCACATGCTCAGCTGGCTCCAAGGCAGACTGGCACATGGCAGAGGGCAGCAGTTCATGGTGACTGAACAGCAACAATGGCATCTGAGGCAATAGAGAGTCTGTCTCTCTGTCTCTCTTATATTACATTCAGGCTCTCTGCCTCAAACCACACCCATAATCCCAGCAGTACTCAGACTCATAATCTCATCCTTGGATCACCCTAATCCCAGTGGGTCATGAGTTAATCTCTAAATCTAGAAGTCCCTGCCCCATGACTACAGGCAGCTTTGGGGGGTACAACGAGACACACCATAACAGCCACCATCCTTGCATCTGTAACACTGTATTTTAAGAATCTGCTTCTGTGCCTGTTGGGCTTGTCACAGCAGAAGCTTTGTCACTCAGGAATTTTGGTTTCTTTGAATCCCTAACACCTCTAAAGTTCTTAGCTGTCAGTTGGTATATAATAAATGCTTGTTGTGTGAACTACCCCATAGTGACCTTGTGCTAAGCAGATGCTTGGAAATCAGCTACCAGTATGCCCACTTAACAGATGAGGAAACAGAGGCTGAGAAAAGTGAAGGTGCATGGTCAAGGTTAAGGTGCTGATTTCAGCATTCTCCTGAGAGTCCCCAGAAAGCAGTCTGTTGAGGCACATGTCAAGTAGAAGGTTAGTCAGACCTAATTCAGGGATGCGCTTACAGAAAATACTAGGGGGATTGTTACTAGACATTTCCAAAGCCATGAAAGCTGGCTTTGTCCACCTTCCCTGTAGGCTTTGTGGAGGAGGCATGGAAGGGCCTTCCTCAGTCTCCATCTTCCACCAACTCTGGGGCACTGTCTTGTTCTCTGCCTTCAAGCCAAATGCCCTCCTCTGGCTCATCCACCTTCTAATTTCCTTTCTTACTTCCTTCCTTCCTTTTTTTTTTTTTTTTTTGTGGAACCAGGGATCAAACTCAGGACCTTGCACTTACCAGGCAGGCACTTGTGCCCCTGAGCTATCTCTCCAGCCCCTGCCTTCTAATTTCATTCACACACAGTCACTCGATCCACCTGTTCACTTCTGTGGCTGACATACTCCTTCAGATCCCAGCCTCTCTGCTGGTCCTGTGGCAGAGATAACCCCTGACAGCTATCTGTGACTGTAATAAAATGCACAAATGATCAACTTATAACAAGAAAAGGGCTGTTTTGGCTCATGGTTTCTCTGGCCCCAAAAGTTTCAGTGCCTGGTTGCTTGACCCTCTGCTGCTGGTCCCGTGCAAGGCAGTCCGCCATGGTAGGACTATTTGGCTCACCTCATGCTGGCTGGGAAGCCGAGAGGGTGGGGCAGGATCCCTGTTATGCTTTAGATCTAAAATGGCCCCTAAGGCTGGGGGTTCGATACCCAGGCCTGCCATGCCGGCTCCACCCCCAGGGCTGAGACGACAATTGAGACTGGGCATGGTGGTGCGCGCCTGTAATCCCAGCTCTTGGGAGGCTATTAACAGGTGGATCACTACAAGTCTGATCTAGTATTGAGACCCTGAACAACTGGTAAACCTAAAAATACAAAAGTAAAACAAAATAAAACGGCCCTGAAATGCCTTATGTGTTCAGAGGTGGGGTTTTTGGAATTGGACCATGAGGATGTTCTTCTCATCAGAGGATTAACTACACTGGTCCCTGGATGAGTTCAAAGCAGAATGGGCTGCTGGAAGAGGGGGGCCACCGGCAGTGTGACCTGGACAGTGGATTCTTGTCACTGGTCCCTCCCTGCTCTTTACTTTCTGGCTGACTCGGTTGGAACAGCTTTCCTCCCTGTGCCGTCCTGCCAGAAGGTTCTAGTACGTTCTTTCTGCCTCGGAGCCAGTCGGCTCTTGACTGAACCTTCTGAAATGGGGCTACTCTTCTCCTCTTTGAATTTGGGAGCATTGGGTATTTTGTCCCAGTAGTGGGAAAGCAATCAATACAGTCCCAGTGTCTCCTTCGAGGGCCTGCTACCCCCCAGTGACCTACTTCCCCCAATTTGGCCCGGATTCTTAAAGATTCCATTCTCCCAGGAGCACTGCAGATGGGGGATCCAGCTTTCAGCACACAGGCCGTTGGGGGACATTCAAGTCCTAAACTATGGTAACCACCCGGCGCCTCCCTCGCAGGTGGGTGGGGCCACACAACTGAGTCCTGGCAAAGGCAACTCTTGGCTTAGTAAACCCTCCTGTGGGATCTTTTGGGATAGGGGGCTGCCAATTCCAGGGCGACCCCCAAGATCATGCACTTCTAACTCACTAGAACAATCCAAAAGCCAAGCCTTCCCTATCTGTGTCACATTTCCTTTAGTAAGAAATAAGCTTTTGTTGTGCTGTTACTGAGACGTGGGACTGCCACGGCAGCTCGCCTCGCCTTCCCTAACTCAGACTCCCTTCTGACCTCTCCCAAAGGAAGCCAGCAGGACGCCAACTGCCCGGCGCACCTTCTCGAATCTACCTGAGTTGCCTACAGTGTCCTCCCCAACACTGCGTGGCTCTCTTTCGCCAACAGACTCAAGGACATGCGTTTGGCAGAGGTGTGAGAGCTCGGGCTCCAAGCTCCTTCCCACCCATTTCTTTCATGTTCTTGTACCCCTGTCCAATCTGGGGGCTTGAGGTCCCTCCCGCAAGGGCATCCTGCCCTGTCGGCCTCACTTTCTCGTTTTCTCTTGTTTCTCTGTCCTTTAAGATCCAGCTCAAACCTTCCTTTTAGAAGAAAGACTTGAGGTCCTCCAGCACACAGAATGGCTCCTGAGTGCTCAAAGCCCTCGGCTTGGGTGGCATCAACTGTCACACTGCTCTGCAATGACACGCCTACGGGCTCCGCCCTCCTCCTCCTGAGACTCAGCTCTGAGCCTAAGCTTGGGTATTACCTGTCCCTTCCTAGGCCAGGCCGAACCCTTCCCTGCTGCCCTGCAGTCCTCAAGCGTTCGTCCCTGAGCCAGAGGCCAGGGGACCACAGAATGTATAAACCAGCTCATCTGTCTCCCCGCCCCAGCCACCCAGAGGGCCGCCCGGGTGATCTTTCCATCTGTGGGTTCAGCGCTCTCGCTCCCTCTTTTCCTCCAAGGTCCTGGAGCTCGCTTGGGGGCCCGGCCTGGCTGGAAGGAAGCTGGCTGCGCAGTTATATTTAGGCTAGCAGA
>PVKN010016136.1:0-18059 GCA_004027915.1 Capromys pilorides
GTAATATAACCACTGTTAAATTTTTGTTCTTGTTTTGAAATTCTGTACTATACATACTCTTGCTCATTATTATTTTTCTATTTTTGTTTCTACTATTTTTACTCTTTAAAATAAAATGTTAAATATTCAAAAAATAAAATAAAAAAGTAAAAAATAAAAAAGATTGGGTGTGGTGGCACGTGCCTGTAATCCCAGCGCTTAGAAGGATCTGAAAACAGAAGGTTCACTACAAGTCCAATCTATTTAGTGAGACCCTGTAGACTCTGTACTACATACATAAAAATAAATAAAATAAAATAAAAACAACCAAGTGGAAAAAAAAAAACCTTCCTCCCACAGGAGTGGCATGCTGCTGCAACTAAAGAAATACCCCATGGCACAGGTGTTCTCTCAAACTTCATCTTAGCTTAAGAGCCACAGAGGATGACAGAAAGAAAATCCTTTCAAGTAAAGTGCCAGATACTGTCCAATTGGCCAACCAAGGAAACTACACCAGGGTAAAGCCCTTCCCTGATCTTTTCCTGAAGGAATTAAGGTATACAATGAGCCAACAATAACCGTTTCCTTCCCTTCTGGAAAGAAGCATCTCCCCTGTTTGAAACAGAAACCTTTTAACTATTTGACTCAGATCATGAGAACTTCACTTATCCCTGCTAGACAAGACCACATGCATCCCATAGTAACTCAGGTATGTCTGAAGTTGGGAAAGAAGGTACTACAGAGCTGATCAAGGCACATCACTGTCATTTGAGCCTACAAATTCCTTATTTTGCTATTTTTGAGTCAGGGATTTGAGGATCTGTGATGGCTTTCCATAAACAAATCCCTCAACAACAGCTAAAGAGAAGATGAGAACTCCTGTATATGGTTAAGAATCCACACTCTCTCTCCATGTGTATTTGGGACCTGTCGGTTGTGGCAGTCTCACTTCCTAGCCATGGAAGAGCATATTCTTGTTTATTGGCAAAGCTGTCACCATTTAATTGGCATCAGATTCTGACTGGCACAAGTAAGTAACATTCTTCGCTGTTTAAAACCTAGAGGAGCCCAGGTTTTCTGGCAGACTGTTCTAATGAGTGTTAATGTGTTTATAGGAAGTGGAACTTTGTGCTGATGGCTCATGGAAATAGAACAAAGTAATCAAGAAAACCAGAGTGGTACAGGGTAAAGTCTTAATGCAGCATGTTGCAGTGGGTCAAACTTGGTGGGAAAGTGGGCGTTTTGAATAATAAACGTAAAAACTACCAAGGTAGTATCTTGAATATATCTGAATTGTTTAAACTAGTATTAAAGGTGCTTTCTTGATATAATTGAATAAAATGCTTGATTTATGTGGGGGAAAAAAAAAAAAAAGAATCCACACTCTTAGCCAGGTGTGATAGTCCCCATCTATAATCCCAGCATTTGGTAGGCTAAGGAAGGAGGACTGCTGTGAGTTCAAGGCCAGTCTGGGCTATATGGTGAGTTCACAATTAGCTTGGGCTACACAGCAAGACCCTGTCTCGAAACAAAAAGGAAAAGAAAAAGGAATCCCCACTGTCCATGTAAGAGAAAATACCAACCAAGCGGTATGGGTAATAACTGAGTAGACAAGTGGTGTCAGGCTTGAAAAGACAAAGTACTAACAGAAACAGAAGCAACAGGAACATCAGAGAAGAGGAAGACAGGATCCCAAAGAGCTACAGAAGATACAGACCTACATGCAACAACAGCAGCATTAAGACAGAACACTAAGAAAAGCCCTAGGTTCCAGTCAACAACAACCACACACATGCACTCAAGCACGCATGCACGCAAGCACACGCAATGAGGAAACCATGGAAGAACAATGTCTTTGGAAGGAAGTTCCTTCCCATTTCGGATGCCACAATGAAGTCTTGGAAGATACAGGGGAGCTCTCTTGCAGATGCAAAGTACATCAGAAACAGAAAAGGAAGATATTATTTTTGATGGTAACATAGTGGGGAGAAGGTTTCCATCTTGAGAATGAAAGAGCCTTTTAATAGTTATAACACTGGTGAAGTTGCCACAGGCTGAGTGTGGAAAGAAAATCCCTTTGGTCAATCCAAAAGGTAAGTGAAGATGCACAAAAATCACTCAGTGACAGGCATACATCAGGTGTAGGACCATGGGTTAAATTTAACAGTGGAGCAAAGGGGGAAATCAAAGTACAGGGAATAGAGGGGGATGAGCCACACCAGTGAGAGGAAGAACAAATCCTTAGAACCCCTTGCTCACCTTGGAAAGAAAGGGAACTCAGAAGGCAGGTTCTGAGCAGAGTTCAGGGAAGAGAACCACACCCTCTGCTGGAAAGGAAGAAAAGCCTAGCAGGGCTCATTCCATCAGCCACATCCATTCAAGGGCTTTCTGGAGCTTTTGTGCACAGATGCTATGGTGCCAAGCCCTGAGGAGCAGTTAGTTTATCTCTACACCTTCCTCCCTCCTGGTTCTCACTCACCTACCTGCACAGCTTGGCGTGGACATTCTGGCATTTATTATCCATGGTTCTTCTCCATGTTCCATCTTGAAGATTAAATCAGGTTTAGTATCATGATATCCTGTTAATGGAAAATCACAAAGGATGTGGGCTAGCTGCTAGGGGTTCAGAAGCTACAAAACAAAAATGATCAATTGTACTTAGAGAAAGATTACAACTAGGAGGTAAGAGTCAAATGAGGACCAAAAATACACGACATCTAAAAGTTCTGTTCACAATCATAAAACACTTTTGAGGATCCAAGGTAGATCAAGGGAAGAAAGGGAGATAGCAACTCATGATTCAATGTGAGGTAGGCAGGAAAGCTGCACTTACCTACTGATAACAGGTTGCTGTAGTTTTCCAGTGTCACTTCCCTGTACAAGTGCCTCTGTGCCGAGTCCAGCAGCTGCCACTCTTCCCAGGAGAACTCCATGGACACATCCTTGAATGACAATAATCCCTGCAATAACACATACCCCACTCATGAAGTGACATAGGAAAGAGAAACAACCTTCCACAGTATCTCCTGTTCCTGGCTCAACATTTACCCTATAGGAGAATTAATTCAATCAATCAATCAATCAATCACCGAGCTGTTATATGCCAGATACTCTGTAAATCCTGCATCCTGAAGATTGCAGGATGAGTAAATTTGAATTTTGTTAAGGACACACCTCCAATTTTGTAAAGGAAAACAAACACATATATGTTCAAGTGTATTAAAAAAAGACTTAGATTATATTCCACAGAACTGGAGAGAAAAATTCTCAGTAAGGTCTAGACTTGACTCTACTAAGATATTGGGACACCTGGAGGTTTATAATGGTATTATGGTTTGTGTCTAGTTGTTCCCTCTAAAGCTTCAGGAAGCCATGGGCAGCTTCTAGAGTTTGTCATTAATTCTTGGTACAATGCTGTGCTTATGGTTGTGAGTGCAGGCCACACTTGCCCCGGAGTGGATAATCCACATTATAATGTAAGAAGGGGAAAGAGGCTAACTAGGTGCATTAACTGCTGCCCCACCACTGGCTCTTTGCTGTTTTCTGCAACCATGAATGGTCACTTTCTGCCATACGACACTCTGCCTTAGAGCACACTGAGCATAGACTGAAACCGTCACTAGCTGCGAGCTAAATAAACCTCTCCTTTCTTAATTCTAGGTGTTGGGTACATTGTCCTGGCAATGAGAAAAAAACTAACCAAGACAAATGGGTTCCTCAAGATGATGGAATGGAAAGGGAAAATCAGGATGTCATTATGATGGAGCTCACCTATGAGTAATGGGGCAAAACAAGAGTGTAAACAAAATAATTCATCTTTTTTTCCCCACCCCCTAGTAATTCATCTCTCTACTTGGAGTCCAAAAGAACTTGGGCTAGCAGGGGATCCATTCCCAGGGTAACCCAAGTCTAAGATGGCTCTGCTACCAAATTTACATTTAAATAGCTACAGAAAGAACTGGAAATGAGCAACAGAATTGAGAAATGCAGCTGGTTTCTTTTGTGCTCACTGAGAACAGATATGCAGGAAAAAACCTGCACTCCCAACACATAGAAGCACCATGTATCACACAGAAACCAGAGCAGGACACAGTAAACTCCAGCAACATCTCAGACCCAAGACAGGACTGCTGTGGGGACATTATGGTTTATATCTAGTTGCCCCACAAAGCCTCATGCAGTGATGGGGCAGGACTTCTAGAGTTTGAGATTAACTCTTGATCCACTGGGATTATGGGTGATCCACTGGAATTATAGGTTTTAGAAATGCTGGGATTATGGGTGTGAGCACCACACACAGCCTATAGCTGATAGCCTGAACGTAACATAAGTGAGACAGAAAGACTCTCTCTGTTGCCATGTTACTGTTCCACCACCATGAATTGCTGCTCTCTGTGCTACTCTACCTTGGAACCAGCCAAGCATAGACTGAAACCCCCAATAACAGCTAAATAAACCTTTCCTTCCTTCATTCTGGGTGTCAGGTATTGTCCCAGCAATGAGAGAAGAGTAAGAGAGGCAGAATTTGGTACCAGAGAAGCGGGGTTGTTGCTATGACTAAATCTGGCCATGTGGGTTACAAGTTTTTGGAAATGGCTTATGGAAAGAGATAGGAAAGGTTTGAAGAAATTGTCTACTTGCAAAGAACTGCAACATCTTCAGCTGTTTGTTTGGGAGATTTTGGTCAGAGCTCAGAAGACCAGAACACTGATACAAAGCCTGCCTATAAAGAGCAGGCTGGGGAGGTTTCTCCTGGGATAGACTGCATTGGTTGTTGGACTCCAGATGATTTGCGCTATGGCATGACTGAACGTCTCTCTGAATTTTGCTCATGCCCAGAGACTTTGCATAAAACTGAGATTAAGCATGGCAGACTGATTAATCTTTCAAAAGATATTTCAAAGCAGCCAAATAGTGTGGCAATGGCATGGCTGTTAATGGCGGCTTTTAGCCAGATTTATGCTGAAACTCAAGATCAAAGAGCCAAGCAGGATGATTTGTGAGGTTGGCCAGAAAGGGAGCACTAGGAAAGCTGTGGATTGCAAAGAAAGAACTGAGAGGATCCCATAGCCAAGAAGGAACCAGATAATGGAAAGGAAGGCCTGAGGGCATCACAGGAGGCAGCAGGTCTCCACCCTTTGTAGCCTCAGAACTGCAAAAGTCAGGGACTTTGCCTTGAGGAAAAAGCCACAAAGCCCCATGTTCCAGAATAATGGTGGCAATGATATCAGGTTCCAAAATGGTGCTGGCATGGAAAATTTGTTCCTCGGAATCAGGATCAGTGTGTTCATTAATCCAGGCACTCAAACCCTATAGCCAAGAGAAAAGAAAGCCTGGCTACTGCTCCACCTGGGAGCAGACCTTGGCATCATCCATATGGCATTGGTTTTAGGCGCATTCACAATGCAGGAGTTCTGAGGTTAAGAAGGCTTCCACCTTGATTTCAGATCAAGGCCTGGGAGGCCAGACAGTGTGACTGTAAGAGGGCTGTGTGTGAAGCAGAGAGTGAGAAGCCTATTCAGTGGAAACCCCAGAAGCTTGGAAAAGTCAGAAATGTGGATTGTCAAAGGGAAACAGCAAAGAGAAAGCAGAGCTGGCCTAAGAGAGAAACCATGGGAGCTACCACAAGAGTGCCTTAGGGGTGGAGCCATGTAAGGCCTTTGGAGCTCATAATTCAGCACAGACTGCTTTAGATATTCGTTAGAACTATGAGATTTAATGTTTGCCCTGCTGGATTTTGGACTTGTGTTGACACCAGTGTTTTTTAATATTCCCCTGTTGTTTGCAACTTTTGGAAAGGTAATGTTTATCTTGTGCCTCTGAATGCTGGATGTGTTTAACTTTTCTTTTGTACAAGGGCTCACAGTTAAAAGAGTTTACCTTAACTGTTAGGACTTGGGCAACTCTTAAGAGATGGACTAAAATGTCTTTTGCACAAAGGGATGTGCATGAGACCTTGGGGGCCTACGGTTGGAATGTTATGCTTTGTGTCTAGTTGTGCCCCCAAAGTCTCATGCAGTCATGGGGCAGAGACTTCTAGAGTTTGAGATGGGCTCATGATCCACTAGGATTATGGGTGAACCACTGGAATTACAGGTTTTAGTACTGCTAGGATTATAGGTAGGAGTGCTACACCTAACCTGGGGCTGATAGCCTGAACATAACATAAGTGAGACAGAGAGAGAGTCTCTGTTGCCATGTTGCTATTCTTCCGCCATGAACTGGATGCTCTTTGCCCTGCGCCACTCTGCTTTGGAGCTAGCCAAGTATGGACTGAAACCTCCAGTAACTATGAGCTAAACAAATATTTCCTGGGGGCTGGGAAGATAGCTCCATAGCACAAGTGCCTGCCTGGCAAGTGCACGGTCATGAGTTCGAACGCTGGTCCCACAAAAATAAATAAATAAATAAATAAATCTTTCTTTCCTTCATTTTGGGTATCAGGTATTTTTCCCAGCAATGAGAGAAGAGTAACTGAGACAGGGGAACAGGAGAGGACCAGACTACAGAACACAGCTATCTTTCCTAAGGAAATAACCAGGGCAAGTGACATAAATAAAGGAATTAGTAAGGCAGTGTTTGAAGAAAAACTGGCTAAAAACTTTCCAGCAATGAACACATATGGGAGTTCATATGTGAAAACCCTACCATTAACAAGCAAAATCAGTGACAAAATAAACAAACAAACTTCCAAAAATAAAGTATAGGGCCGGGGAGACAGCTCAGTAGAATAAGCGCTTGCCTAGCAATCACAGGATCCTGAGTTCAATCCTGGTACTTCAAAAATAAAAACATAAATATAAACTGTGAGCTAAATAAACCTTTCCTTCCCTCATTTTGAGTGTCGGGTGTTTGTCCCAGCAACGAGAAAAGAGTAACTAAGACAAAGGGTTAGTAAGGTAGCTCAGCTTAAAATCCCTTGGTTTAGTGCCTAATGCCATAAAAGAGAAACAGAAAAGCTACTCTAATATTAAAACATAAATTAGATCCCTATGTACATGATCCTATAGACAAAACACACAAAATTTGCACAGAAAATGCAAATGGCAGGTTTTTTTTCCCCTGGGAAGTAAAATGGAAGAAGTGAAGGAATCTTTTATATGATGAATATTTTCCTACAGTATTGTGACAATAAAATAACAAAAAGAAAGGAAGAAAGGTAAGGAGAGCAGAAAGAGGGCCAAAAGAAAGAGGGAAGGAAGCAGGAGGTGGGAAGTATGAAGGCAAAACTGATTTTCAAAGAGAAAGGATACAGGAGGGTAGTGAGGAAGAAAAGGTGTGTGTGTGTGTGCATTTACAGACAGACAGACACAGACATACGGAAGGAGAAAGCTAATGGTGGCAAAATTGTAACTAGGGAATGTGAACAAAGGGCATACAAAAAAATTTATTTAATATCAGAGTGTTTTAATGCTACTCTTGCAACTCCTCTGTGATGTTGAAATTATTTCAAAACAAGATAAGGTAACTGGGGCTGTGGAGATAGCTCAGTAGATTAAGCACTTGCCTGGCAAGCATAAGAGCCTGAGTTCAATCCCTGATTCCACAAAAATAAACAAACATAAAATAACCAAGGCTTTCCAGTGTGATTCTTTACCTCACATGAGGTACTAACACAGTCTGGCCTTGAAGCTGGGGCTCCCCACTCCCTCAGCACTCAGGTTTTCTTTTCACCTGGTAAGGGAATCTTCTGGTTCCTGCCTAATGGCTAAACTTAGCTTTCTCCAAGGCTTGGGATGCAGTTTTCTTCACCCACTCCATCTTTCCATGATCATTACATGGTCATTCAGACTCTCTGAATGATCCTTGAGAGGATTTTCTGATTCTGCCATCTAGCTTCTAATTCATTCATTCATTCATTCATTCATTTTGGTACCAGGAATTGAACTCACGACTTCACACTTGCCAGGCCACCGAGCTGTATCCTCAGCCCCTAACCTACCTTTTATGCACATAACACTCACAACTTTCTTTTTACTGACGCTCAAACACTGTCAATCTTCATCACCCCTGCATGCTCTAAGAAATAACCTGGCTTAGGGCCAGCCAAATAGCTCAGTGGACTAAAGCGCCTGCTTAGGCAGACTCAGGGACTGGAGTTTGATCCCTGCTGCCCGCCCCAGGCATGCTAAGGCAGCAACTGAGACTGGGTATGGTACACCTGCAATCCCAGACTTGGGAGGCTGAAAACAGGAAGATCACTGTGAGTCCAACCTGTGTAGTGAGACCCTGTACAATCTGTACTAAATACATTAAAAAAAAAAAAAAAGTGGCTTAACAGTTGTGTTAGTAAGTTTTCCATGACTGTAACAAATTTATGGACCAAAGAATAAGTTATTTTGGTTATAGTTTTAGAGGCTTTATGGACCTCTAGCAGGAGCCCACTGGGGAACAAAACTGCTCACCTTTGGGCTGGATAGCAAACTATCAGAGGAAGGGGCAGGGCTGCCACTATCCCCTCCTAGGCCTGCCACTATCCCCATGACAAAAAAAAAAAATCTTCCCAAATCCCTTCTCAACAGCACCACTCTGGGAATTAAGTGTTTAACATGTGGGCCAGGCATGGTGGCACACACCTGTAATCCCAGCACCTGGGAGGCTGAGGCAGGAGTATTGGTGCAAATTCGAGAGCAGCCTGGGCTACAAAAGTGAGCTCAGGG
Organism: Capromys pilorides; assembly: GCA_004027915.1. NCBI lineage: Eukaryota > Metazoa > Chordata > Mammalia > Rodentia > Capromyidae > Capromys > Capromys pilorides. Next base: position 8,640 of record PVKN010016136.1, read on the forward strand.
CCAGCCTGAACTGCATAGCGGGACCCTGTCTCAAAAGAAAAAAAAAAAAAGGACAAACATGCTCCTAGGACACATTAATGACACAAGGTATAATAATCATTAACAAATGTTTGTTAAATTAATAATGTGTAACAGGGACTTAGAAGCTGCTTATATTAAAAGCACTAACTCTTCACTTGACTATCAATGGGTGACTGAACACAGGATTAAAAAGTTGGCATCTCTGCCTTTGGTTGGATTTATCATTTCTCTGGTCATTCTCTCTGGCAGTTCATCCTGACAAATGATCCACCATACCACACTTTGACCAAGACTATTTAACTATGCATACTTCTTACCCACCTTACCCATACAACTTCAGAGCTCTTAAAGACAAGGCTGAAAATGCTGGTTCCCTTGTCTTCACTGTATAGCCTCATTGACTAAAGTTTCTTTCTTGTTTTTCACTAATACTTTCCTCTTTTGGTTTTGAATATGAATGGCCAGAGCTGGTTTGCTGGAAGCTCCAGAATTGGGACTCAGGTCTAGGACTCTCTTAACACATGTACTCCAAAACAAGGAAAAATTGTTTACATTTATTAAACTGTCTCTTAGGTGTTAACCAGCAATAAAAAAAGTGCAGATAAACCTGCCTGGGACTGAATACTAGCTTGGTCATCTTAATTTCCAGGAACTCCTTAACATATTTGGCACCATTGGCACATTTCCAGTTTCCTCATCCATAAAACAGACTCACGAAATTTGAATGACTTCACACATGAACTGCTTAAAACAGTGCTTAACCAATAAAGGTAACTTCTATTATTGATTAGTTTTATTTTATTTTGTCTTTTTGAGACAGGGTCTCACCATGCCACTCAGGCTGGCCTTGAGTTCCGCCCAGGCAGATCTCCAACTCCCAAGGATGCTTTTGCCTCAGCCTCCCAAGTGCTGGGATTACAGGGATGTGCTACCATGCACATCCAAACTTATTCATTAGTTTTACAGTGTGTTTTTTTTTTGTTTGTTTGTTTGTTTTTAATTTAGGGTATTCTCTGTTGACTTTAGGGGGGTGGGAGGTAGGAATTGAACCCAGAACCTCACATCCAGTTACATATCCTAACCCTTCAATTTTTTGAGTCAAGGCCCTGCTAAGTTGTCCAGGCTTGTCTTGAACCCCTGCCCGAGTTTTCCAAATAGTTGAGATCACTTTCTAAAAACTTGCTATTGTAAGTGGTATTATTTACTCTCGTTGTATTCTCTATATAGTTGCTTAAAAACAAAGACATCGTTGATTTAGAAGTTAACTGTATTGTTCAGGCCACCTCACTGAATTTCTATCATCTTCGGCACCCAAATTCTTAACTTGATTGCCTAAAAATGATGCACTGTTCTCAATTATTTCCTCCATTCTGTTATCTCAATCCACAGCCTCACATAACCAGTTTGCAACTATCCTTTACCTCCTATCCACCCCCCCAAAAAAAAAAACCTGCACCACCCCAAAATCTCTCTGCTGTGGAAAAATTTCCTAGGATTTCAATATGCACACATTCAACTAACACCTTTTTACCTCAAATGATATCTTTTTGCAGCATTTCATGTCACGACTGTCACAAAGTTCTTACCTGTGGGAGAAATCCTATGCTTTCTTTCACTTCTCTCCACTCCAGCTGTTTACCACGACCCTTTCCCTGCCGTTATCCTCAGTCTTCAACTTGATCCTATTCCCGGTTTTAGCTGGTCTAGGCTTCTGCGAACGTAAGTTGCTTTAACCCGTATATACTGTACTGCACGCCGTTTACACTGCACATTGCAACTACACAGTCAAATACAACAGTGTTCCTAGGAACATCACCACCGTCGTCCTCTAGAAGCCATCACATCCCCATGACATCTCCCCTTTGCAGCTTATCAACCATTTAAAACGTCTTAATGATCCATTCCCTTCACAAGCTGCTCCTTTTTCCTTTGTATCTTCCAGCTCCTCTCTGGCCTCCTCTCCTCGTCCCTCTACCTGTACTTATGCCCACTGCTACCCTTTCTGTCAGACCACGGCTCTTCTAAAACAAAGAACACACTATTCATCTTCCTATTGTTAGCATTAGCCTCCTGCCCGCACACACAAAATAGTAGTGAATAAGCATAAGACACAAGGAGCACCCGTGAATTCTGGACATCCAGCGGTCAATGAAGGGCACAAAGTATCAAAACGAACGTTTCTAGCTTGGGAGCGTCAGTCTGGACAGAGATTGTGGCATCAGGTCCTGTATGCGACCGTGGAGGGATAAACGTGGCCACTCAAAGGGTGGAGTACGCGTTAGAAGCGCGAAAACGAGTTCCTACTTACCCAGCACGAAGCCGTGCGGAGGCTGACGGCCATCGCTGCGGGCCACCAGGACCCAGAGGGAGAGGCTCGCAGGGCCGCCGCCTCCACTCTTCCAACCTCAGGGCTCGGCCCAGAAACGTGGCCACGCTGGTGTCCGAAGCGACCATTAGCGAGGCCTACCTGGGTCCGGCCTCTCCAAGGAGGGATGCTTGCTTAGCCACGGAGCCTCACGCAGGGGCCACGCCCCGCCGGTGGCAGCCACGGAGCCTCACGCAGGGGCCAAGCCCCGCCGGTGGCAGCCTCGGAGCTGCAAACGAAGCGCGCGCCGCGCCACAGGAAGCGCGTCTCCCGCTGCTCGGCGCAGAGCCGGAAAGGGCGGGGACGCGCTTTCCCCAGAGTCCTGTGGGCCGGCCGGGGTGGCCAGGGGCTCTTCTCTACTGTGGCTTGGTCTGCGGAGCTGTCAAGGCAGGAGTCACCACACAACCCGAAGGACCTCGGCCTATGCAGAGGGCACAGGCATGCCGAAGCGTTACTGCGAACAGGACAGGACTCAGGCCAAAACTCAGTGCCGCCCTGTGGGAGCATTTGTAATGTTCTCGGGCAGATGGTCTTTGAGGGGTCAGGGGTCTTCAAAGGCCTACTGTTGCCACGCCATCCCGTGCCTTCTCTCCAGAACCCTTCTGCACTCCAGAGACGGGATGAGACTGGCTCAGAGCCCACGGCCATACCAGCAAAGGAACAGGAAGTCAGAAGCCAGCGAGATCGCTCAGCGGTCTAAAGCGCACGCTTAGGCTGCCACAGGGACTGCGGTGCGATCCGCGCACTCCATGTTGCGTCAGCCCCCATCCCCAGGGGAGGCTGAGCCGGCCTTTAAAAAAAGAAGGTGAAAGTAGTGCGAAGCAAAAGTTTTATTTATTTGTGCGAATGCAAGAGAATTGGCTGCCTGGCAACCGCCTGCTGCAAGACGGAGTTTCCCAAAGGTGGAGACCGCAGTACTCAAGGTTAAACTGGTTTTACTTAACTGTTTCACTACTTGGTGTAATCTAAGCCAATCAGGATCTTAGCCTTTGCTTCACAGTTAAAGAAAAGATCAGGTGCCTAAGAGGCAGTAGCAAGTGCGAATTATTTCACAAGGGCAAGCTTCCTCAAGTACGTAGCATAGAGAAACTTGTAAATGTGCAACCATTACCCTCAGAGGTGATCTCCTGCATCGTCTATCTCTACGTCCTCCTCTAACTGCCCCTACAGTAAAATCCTGTGAGGTTAGAAAGCAGTTTTGCATATTGGTGGAAAATCTTCACAAGGAAGAATTAGTATATGTGAAGAGAAATAGAGGTATATCAATAACAGGAGACACAATCTTGGATTTAAAATAGATAATCCTGTCTGATGGCAATGCAGTAAAACTATAAATAGTAAAATAGAAAAAGATTTCTGCCCGAAAAAATTAATTTTAAGGTTTGCTATTATATTGTAAGGAAATGGGGAAATACAACAGTAGGCAAAGCCTTTTAAGAATTTCTGGGAGAGCCAGGGGAGGTGTACACTTGTAATCCCACCACTAGGGACACTGAGACGGGAGAACTAGCCCTGGCAATTTAGCAAGACTGTCTCACGTTAAAAAAAATTAAAAAGGTGTTGAGAATGTAGGTCACTGGGGAGGCCTAGGGTCCAGTGAAAGTTCAAAAAAAAGAAAAAAAGCAAGTCCTAGTGCCTAGTGGAAGGCACTCACTTTCATGGGGCTCTCCTGAAATACTTCTCAATAACCTTGGGTTCTTGCCAACGCACTGTTAGAATGCTGTAGAATTTGTATCAAACTACATGGAAAATGCTCTGCACTAAGGAGTTGGAAGGCAACTTTCCTTTATGCTGGCCCACTGGTAGGAACCACATCTAAATCATGAATCCCTGCTTAGAGTAAAATAGCAATTTATATATATTTTATAAGTAGAAAGTACGGAGTCCATAATGGGGTCATGCATAATTGGTTACATATATTTGGTCACACATAGGCAGATGTATTTGGGCAAAGCTTAATTAGCGGGGGCCACACATCATGAAGCAGGAAGGTCTGGAGGAAGTCTAGGTCCCAGCAAGTGGGTAAGATTTAGTGTTCTGACAGGGTTAGCTTATCCTGAGTAGATGATGCAGGCCATTATGAAGTAGCTCTGAGGAGGATTTAGTATTAACCAATTGGATTTTCTTGTTTATTTGTGAGTTTACCAAACACCTAGGCTATTGTCTGGAGATGGGTGTCGGGAATAATAGTAAGTGAACCTCAATGAATCACTGGTCCCTGGTGAGGCCTATATTGGCCTATGACATTGGGATACCTCAAAAGACAATGCCACAGCTGAGGACATCTGACTCCAACCCCAATTAATTAAAAGGAGACTGACACTGCAGATATCTAGCTCCCACAGTGAAGGCCTTCTTGGGGATAACATAACTCTCCTAAACTAACATAATACATTACTTGGAGAAGTCCTTAGAGGTATTCCCAAGTCATGCTGAGAGTCCTGCATTTCACTCAGCATTCCTTGCCTTTGTTTGATAACCTAATTGGGCCATCCCGAAAAGTTCTTGGTCTTAAATCCCAGAAAATCTCTGTAAGAGGGTTTTTGACCCTCACAGAGCATTGAAATCATTTAATTTGCCTCATTTACTGAAGGCTTTGCTTTCCTCTTATTAGGGAGATTTCAGGCCTGATCAGTCTGCAATAACCAGGGAATAATACTAACACAATATTAGTAGTCTCCATCAGATAGATAGTCCTTGAAACATGCTAGCAAAACAGGGTATGTTTGCATGCTATTGTACAGCTGATTAGATAGAGCTGAGTCAAATTATCTCTGAGTTGCAGATAGGTAGTCAATACTGGATGAGTCTGGGCCAGGGAGATAACTCAGTAGCATAAGTGCTTTTATTTATTTATTTATTTATTTATTTATTTATTTTTGTGTTTTAGGGAAGGGTCTACATGGTGTTCAGGGTCTCACTACTAGATCAGGCTCCTAGTGATCCACTGTTTACAGCCTCTCAAGAGCTGGGGTTACAGGCATGTACCACCACACCCAGTCTCAGTTGCATCTCAGCACACCCCAGGGGTGGGGCCAGCACCACAGGCCCCTGCCATTTTTATATACCATTCTTTCTTTTTAGAGAATACAAAATAGTATTAAAACAGAAAAATTACAAGTGATACAGAATTTGACTAAAGAATATGAATTTCACAATATTTGTTATAATGTATAGTGTCATCTTCAACTTAGTTATTCATATTACCTGATATATGCATTCAAAATTGGAAGAAGAAAGAAAAATATAAGAAGTTAAGAAGAGAGGGGCTGGGGAGATACCTCAGGGGCATAAGTGCCTGCCTGGCAAGTGCAAAATCCTGAGTTTGATCCCCAATTCCACAAAAAAAGAGAGAAAGAAATAGAGAAGAGAAAGTGGGCAAAGAATTGAAAGGAGACAAAACAAATTAAGCATTAACTGGTCCTTTCCCTAGACTAGCAGAAATTCTCAGTACAATTGTCCAAGCCATCCTGCTTACATATATAAATATATCTCTTTCCCCCACTCCCTCTCCTGTCCTTATCAACTTAGTAATTCCTTACTTTTGATTAGGTTCATTCACTTTTCCCTATATCTACTGTGCACTTCAGATTTTATTTTTCCTTTCAGGTTCTGACACTAAAGAGACAATACAATATTTGTACATGCAGGTCTGACTTATTTCACTTAAGTGTATGGTCTCTACTGCATCCATTTACCAAAAAAAGACTCAAAGTTATCCTGTTTTATAGCTAAATAACCCTCCATTGTGTAAAAATACCACCCCTTCTTTATCCATTCCTCAGTTCATGGGCACTTGGGTTGCTTCCAAGATTTAGCTATGACAAATTGCACTGCTATAAACATGAGTGCACATATATCGCTGTGGTCTGATGCTTTCAGATCTTCTGGAAAATTACCCAGGATGCAAATAATAGGGTTGAATGGGACCTCAAATCCAAGCTTTCTCAAAGGCTTTTTCTGCATCTATTGGAATAATGATGTGTTTTTGTTCATGGCTCTACTGATGTGGTCATATACCATTCATTATGAAGCTGTTATCATTTGTGTCTAGTTGTCCCCCCAAAGACTCACGCAGTTATGGAGCAGACTTCTACAGTTTGTAATTAATTCCTGATCCAGTGCTGGGATTATGGAGTGAGTGCTACACCCAGCCTGGGGCAGAGAGCCTGAATGCAACATAAGGGAGATAAACCTGCTCTCTGTTGCAATTGTTGCTGCTGTTCCTCCCATTTGCTCTTGCTGTTTTGCTGCTTTTCACCACCATGAATTGCTGCCTCTGCCATGTTCCAGTCTGCCTTGGAGCCATCTGAGTATGGACTGAAACCTCCACTGTGAGCTAAATAAACCTTTTCTTCCTTAATTTTGGGTGTCAGGTATTTTGTCCAGAGAAGAAGAGAAAAGTAACTGAGACAGAATTTAGTACTGGAGGAGTGGGTCATTGCTGTCACTACCTGACCATGTGGATTACAAGCTTTTGGGAATAGTTTATGGGAAGAGATAGGAAAGATTTGGACATGTCACCTACTAGAGAAGCACTGGAACAGCTTTGACTGTTCTGTACAGGAGATTCTGGTTAGAGCTCAGAAGACCAGAACACTGATAGAAATTCTGCCTGTAAAGATCAGGATGGGGAGGTTTCTGCTGGGAAGGACTGCTTTGGTTGTTGGACTCCAGATGATGTAATTTATGGCTTGGCAAATTTGTCTGCATTTTGTTTTTGTTTTGTTTTGTTTTTTGAATATTTAAAATTTTATTTATTTATTTATTTATTCATTTATTTATTTATTTATTTAGTATAACAGGATTGAACTCAGATCTTTACACTTGTCAGGCAAGCGCTTATTCTACTGAGCTATCTCCCCAGCCCCTAAAATTTTATTTTAGAGAGTAAAAATAGCAGAAACAAAGATAGAAAAAGAGCAACAAGCAAGAGTACATACAGTACAGAATTTCAAAACAAGAATAAAAATTTAACAATGGTTGTATTACATATTTTCATCATCAAATCTGTTTAGATTAATAGATATAGGTATGTAAGATTGGTCAAATAATTAAACATTAACACTTTCAATAAACGTTAATTTTTTTTATAACTCTTCCAGATGCATTTTGTATTTAAGTCACTCTTCTAGATGAGTCCCAGTTTTTTTTTTAAAAAAAGAATCAACTGGTTGAACTGGGCGAGGTGCCCATGTTTGTAATTGCTGTGGACTACACAGCAAGACCCTGGCTTTAAAAAAAATTAATTGGTTAAAGTGACACCTGCTTGAGCAAATCTTGGGATAGCCAGTATGTTAACAGATACAGTGCCTAAATGATGCTCACGGTAAACTGGTAAGTTTTGTTTTGTTTTAAACATATTTGGTACAGGGTCTCACTACATGAATTGAACTTACAGTGATCTTCCTGTTTTTAGTCTCCCAAGTGCTGGGATTTCAGGGTGTGCCACCATGCCCAGTCTCAAGCCTCTGCATGCCCTGGGGGTGGGGCTTGGGTTAGCATGGCATGACATGCCAGGGATAGAAATAGAACCCTGTTTCCTGTGTCTGCCTAAGCAGGTGCTTTAGTCCACTGAACTATCTGGCGGGCCCCTATTTTTTTTTTTTTTTTTTTTGTGGTACCGAGGTTTGAACTCATGATCTTACACTTGCCAGGCAGGCACTTGTGTCATGGAGCTATCTCCCCAGCCCCCCCTTTTTTTTTTTAATATGGAACGCTTCATGAGTTTGTGTGTCATTCTCACACAGGGGCCATGCTAATCTCTGTATGGTTCCAATTTTTGTATATGTGCTGCTGAATCGAGCACCTGACACCTATTAAGTGGTCAAAATCTCCTATTTTACTTGTTAGCAATGCCTGTCCTCTCCACCCTATTCCCTCTAAGATCTCTCCCATTACATCACTAATCTTCTAACATATATGCTAATACTTTACTCATTTACTGTGTTTAGTGGCTATGTGATAATGTATAAAAGTAACACAAGGAAGAGGAAATTCTGACACAATAGACATTCACTATTCATTTGTTGAGTGAATAAATGTTTTGTATTTCTTTGGCAGTTTGATGTCCTTCCCAAGCTATTGTCCCACCCTTACCTGTGGCTTTGAGAGATGTTTTCAAGGTTAATAGTCTTACATTTTCAAACTGTGTGGTGAGGATTTTTTTTTGTTTTTGTCTTTTTGAGATAGGGTGTCATTATATTGCGGTTCAGGATGGTCTTGAGCTCACTTTGTAGTCTAGGCTGGTGTGGAACTTGTAGTGCTCCTCCTGCCTCAGTGTTAGGATTATAGCTGTGCGCTACTGCTCCTGGCTGTGAGGATGTTTTAAGGCAGTTAGTCCTTGTGTTTTTTTTTTTTTTTTTTTCTTTTTGAGACAGGGTCTCACTATGCAGTTCAGGCTGGCCTTGAGTGCACTTTGTAGCTCAGCCTGGTCTCGAACTTGGAGCAATCCTCTTGCCTCAGCTGAGAGGCAGGTGCCTTGGGAACTGCTGGGATTACAGGTGTGCACCACCACACCTGGCCCTTGGTTGTTTTTTTGATTTTATTTTAATTCCTTGTCTGTTTAGGCTGAAGTTGTTCCTAGAAACGCAGGTAAGATTGAAGTTGATTGTGCATTGGTTTAAAGTAGGGAGAAATTGTAGCAGTAAACTGTCCCCAGTATTGCGTGTGTTGATAAATTTCTTAATTCTCCAGGCTGTGCTGGAACTTCTGATTCTCCTGCTTTTGTTTCCCAAGAGTTTTGGTTGGTATGCTTCACTATGTCTGATTGTATACTCTTGTATACTCTTTTGTTGCAGAGGTGGAATGATCAATAAAGTGCTTTGAATCAGGAAATGGTATTATGGTTTCTTTCTGTGAGTGAAGAGAAACATAGTTGTATTCCAGGAGAAAGGAGCTGTTGTATATTTATTTACTGAGTTAGTGATGGATGATAATCTGGTTTCTTCGAATATAAGAGTGATGTAGGACCAGGGATATAGTTCATGTAAGCACCTGATACAGTTTGCATAAATGCCTGACTGGCAAGCACA